>RJWJ010046629.1:0-11297 GCA_004363605.1 Indri indri | reverse complement strand
GGGGGGAAAAAAAGCCCAAACACTTTTATTGCTTTTTAACCAACAGGATTTCTCGATGCAAATGAATGAATCACCTTTGTGACGATTGGCTGCCTGAGTTTCCTTGTCACACACGGAGCAGGCTCGGTGGATGTGACTTGTATCCTCATGAGTCCGGGGCAAGATAAAAGACTGACATTGCTGCCAGTGAATTATGAGATTTGTCTTTATCAGTGAAAATAAGGTCATAACGGAGCCCAGCCATTGCCTATTATATGTGTGTTCCCTCTGCTTTTCTGTATAACGTGATCCAGTGCGCCAGGGTGAGCCGGAGCACCCTAGTGTATAAATTAGCCATTTTAAAAAGCTGCGTTAAGTCTTTAAGGCCACCAGGGTACCTTTTAAGGCTTCGATGCCACTCTTCAATAGACACTGGTCTTCTTTACTTCTGACCTGCATTTCGATGATAATCTGGTAGAAAGGTATCTGTCTGGAAGGATTCCCCTAAGTATATTTGAAATTAGAGAGAAAAAATAATACGTTGGGCCACAGCTGGATCCTAATTAGAAAGCTGACCAATCATGGGCTCGAGCTCCTGGTAACTGTTTCTAAAGAGAACGGCTAATTAACTAATTCAGCATTTGCTTACGGTGTGACTTCACTGTGCAAGGCACCGCGTGGCCCTCTGAAGTCTTGGCTCTTCCAAAAGCTGAGAGGGGAAGACATGTTTTACATTATGGAAGTTATTTAAGAGGAGAATGATGAGGGAAATCATGGGTATTTTCTAAAACACTGCGCAAGTTGACACTAAATCCCATGAAAAATGATGCTTTTCATGTGCATGATTCAAACAGATAAAAATAAAAGATTCTGAAAACGGTTTCCCTTCCATGTAGCCTTTGGCCTGGAATTTGCACACTCAGTTTTCTTGCGGCTACCTCTGCAAAAACAAGCACACCTACTCACTGCCACAACACAGTAGGCTAAATTCACTTGGTAAATAACATTCTTTCTTCTCTTCCACAGTAACAGCAAAGGTTTGAGAGTCAGCAGTGAGCAAGGAGCTGTGGAGGATTCAGAAAGAAAACAGACACGAGGAGCTCACAAAGGATTCAACTGGATAAGCAATTATTGAGCATCTACTGTATGTAACTGCTCTGTTCTTTTCAAACACAAACAAATTCATGGGGAGAAATAACTGAGAAGCTTTGATTTTTCAATATCCAATGAACCCATTCATTCCTTCGACAGGTTTCTATTGAAAACCTAATACAGTATGTGTCGGACATCGGACATCGTCTGAGCCCTAGAGAGCACCGAACAAGAAGTTCCTGTCCTCATGGGTCTCATTCCCAGCAGGGGAGACAGACAATAAACAACACATGCGTGATACATATAATATGCATTTGTAACGAGAAAACTATAATATAGTGGATTCTGGATCCCGACTACCTTGGTTCAAACCCCACCCTTGTCAATTACCAGCTGCAGAACTTTAGGGAAGGATTCAACATTTGATGTCTCAGTTTTCTCATCTGAAAATGGGGATAAGAATAATATCACTTAATCCATAGGGTTGCTGTTAAGATTAGGTATGTCCGTATACGTAAAGACTTTAGAACAGTGCCAGGCACATAGTTAGTACTATATGTGAGTGTGTGCCATTAATATTAATATAAACTCCCTATTTTTCAGGTTCAGATAAGAGAACAAATTATAAATAAGGGCAGAGAGATGATAGGGAGCGCTATTTCATTATTTTTTTATATTAAATCATTTGTACAGATAGTCTCTCGCTATGTTGCCCAGGCCGGTCTTGAACTCCTGGCCTCAAGTGATCCTCCCACCTCGGCCTCCCAAAGTGCTGGGATTATGGGTGTGAGCCACTGCGCACAGCCCAGGGGTGCTATTTTAGACTGAGTGGTCAAGGAGGCCTTTCTGAAGGACAGGACAATCGAGCAAAAGCCTGAATGAAGTGAGGGCACCAGTCATGTTGATAACAGGGAAGAGAATTTTTGGCAGGTACAAAATCCCTGAGGCAGGGTCACGCTTGGGGTGACAAGGAACAGCAAGATGTCAAAAATGGCTAAAGTAGCGGGAGAGGGAAGAATGGCAGGAGGTGAGATTGCCGAGGTAGCCACGGGCCAGGTTATATCAGACCCATGTAGGGATCTTGGATATTACTCTTAGCAAAGGAGTGACCAGATTTATATGTTAAAGTCTTCTGTGTATGGTGGTTCCTCAGAAAATTAAAAAAGGAATTACTATATTACCCAGCAATTGCACTTCTGGGTATCTACCTTAAAGAATTGAAAACCAAATCTTGATTTTTGCACACCCATGTTCACAGAAGCATTACTCACAATAGCCAAAATCTGGAACAACCCAAGTGTCCAGCAATGGATGAAGGGATAAACAAAATGTGGTATATCCATGCAATGGAACATTTTACCTACCTTAAAAAGGAAGGAAATTCTGACACATGCTACAACGTGGATGAAATTTGAGGACGCCATGCTAAATGAGATAAGCCAGTCACAAAAAGAAAAGTACTGTAGGATTCCACTTATATGAGGTATCTAGAAGAGTCAAACTCATAGAAAGCGAAGTAAAATGGTGGTTGCCAGGACTGGGGTGAGGAGGAAATGGGGAGTTACTGATTAATGGGTATAGCGTTTCAGATTTGCAAGGTGAGAAGAGTTCTGAAGGCTGGCTGTACAATAATGTGAATCTACTTAACACTACTGGACTGTACACTTAAAATGGTTTAAGATGAGGATACACAACTATTATTTACTCATAATAATTAAAAATAAAAAATTTTTAAATGGTTAAGATGAAGCTGGGTACAGTGGTGTATGCCTGTAGTCCCCGCTACTTGGAAGGCTGAGGCAGGAGGGTGGCTCCAGCCTAGGAGTTCCTGGCTGTAGTGCACTATGATTGCATTAAGCTGCTGTGAACAACCACTGAACTTCAGCCTGGGCAACACAGTGAGACCCTGTCTCTAAAAAAAAAAAAAAATGTTAAGGTGGTAAATGTTATGTTATGTATATTTTGTCACGATTTAAAAAAAAAAATCTTTTGTATCTGGGAGGAGGGAGATGTTTCAGTTATCGACTGCTATGTAAGAAACCAACCCAAAACTTAGTGGCTTAAAACAACCACCATTTTATTGTTTCTCATGATTCTGTTGGTCAATTTGGCTCAGCTGGTAGGTTCTTCTGTTGCACGTGATAAAAGTTTAGGCTGCAGTCATATAGGGTACAACTGGCTGAAAGGTCCATGATGCTCACTCACGTGAAGCATGAAAGGTTCATGATGCTCACAGCACCTTTGCGGGGACAGTAAAAAGGTTGGGTTCTGCTGGGACACTGACAACTGGGCCTCTCTTTCACTCCATGCAGTCTCAGAGCCTTTCCCTGTTCACGTGGTCTTTCCACGTGGTCTCTTAATATCTCCAGCAGAGTAGCTGGACTTCATACAAGTTGCTCAGGGCTCTCAGAAGTACAAAATCCTTCTTGGTCAAAAGGATCAAGGTCAAAAATGCACAGCATCACGTCCTCCACATTCTACTGGCTAAAATGAGACACAGGCCAGGGGATATGCAATGTTGTGGAACCACATGAAGGCATGACTCCAGGGAGAACTGGTTCACTGGGGACCATCTTTGGAGAATAGCCACACAGGACATTATTGCAGCCATGCAAGTGAGAAATAACGAAGGCTTAGACCAGGATAACAGAAGTGGAGGTAGTGAGAAATGGTTGATTTGGAATATATTAATATTCTGAAGATAGAATCAGTAAATTTTACTGATAGCTCAGATACAGGGTAAAGGAAAAAAAAGGAGTCAAGGATGAGTCTAAGTTTTTGTCCAAGGCCACTGAACGAGTGTTAGTGTCAGACACTAATCAGCAGCCAGATCTTGGTCTATGTCACCAAGAACAGCAGACTTGGAGCCTTAGGGTCAAATCCTTCCTCTTTTGTTTATCCCCATATTACCTCGATACTCACCCTCTCTGGGTTTCTTCTTTCTGATGTGGAAGATGAGGATGATAATCCCTGCTCACCCCATCTTGTAAGATCATAGGAGCAAATGAAATCTTGTACGTAACAGCAATTGTTACACATGCAATGGACATAGGGAAACCACCCACCTTGACATCGTGAAATCTGGTTCCAGTCCCAGATCCATCTCAGACTTGTTGAAGGAACTTGGGCAAGTTATTTAACCTCACCTTGACTGCTTCCTTATCTATATAATCAGGCAGCTCATAGTATCTGTACTGCCTATGCCAAAGGCATTTTTGTAAAAATCAATTGCAAGAACAAGGAAAGCATTTTTGAGAATGCATATAAAATGGCAAATGGAACATATTGTTATTGCATCACTAATCACAGATCCAATATCTAGGCTTGGCAGGGTGGGAAAAAAAAAACAATGACAGGGTGGAGACTACAAAATCCACCCTTTCTCATATGACCCAGGGGTTCCGGGCTTGGCTTAAGGAATAACCAGGGGAGAATACCATTCAGAGCTGCTGTAAAACACAACCCATAATTGGAAGTCAGTCATACACATGGCATGAGAGTTGGTGAGTTATTCATAATAATGGAATACAGATAACGAGCTTGTATTTGGAGCACTTTAACTCTGAGGGGAAACTGTTTCGTTGCTTGTTTTTTTAATGCACGGGAAAACCAAGGGACAAAACAACAGGTCACGTCATGGAAGCAAAGAAACCGGAGCAGCTGAGGGAAGAAAGTCTCAAATAAGCATCTCTCTTCAAAAGTGAGTGTGTGACATCTGGGGCCAGGCTAGGTTTGGAACCCAGGGCAAGGACGGCAGGACAAGAACTCCATCATCCCCAGGGGCCACACAGAGCCTTTGGGTTTTAAAGTCTCATCTGAAAGACACCCACACACTAAATGGCCTTGTATTTAATTTATTCTCCGCAGAAGAATAAAAGACTGAGTCAATGCTGCAAGGTTGTGAACTTGGGTTCTGAAGCAGCTGGGAGCAGCCGTTGCAGACACTAACCCATCCTCTTCAGGCAGGGAGCGCAGATACACTAAAGGATGCGGAAAGCAGTCATCGTCTTTTAAAAGGAGTGCTTCTGTTTTCATTATCATTTAAGGCTGTAGTCAGTGTTGAACGATAATAAGAATCTGGCATGAGGAAAAAAAATGCACCCAAATCACGGGCGTACACAATAAAAATGCTATTATGGACTTTTGCGAATATAAATAGTTTTTTAAATGAGGCTGCTAAGACTGGCATCCTAGATGCTACCTGAAAAAGAGTCATGTTTATCCATTCCGGCAATCGCACCAGTCACCAGTCTCGGCTTGCTACTACAAAATGGACGAGGTAATTTTTTTGGAATGAATATCAATGCAGACTGGTTGTGGGGCAAAGACGGAAGACGTGGATCGAAGTGGAGAGAGCACAAAGGGCAGCGCAAAGGGACCCGATGCTCGCCGGGGGAAAGTTGCAGAGGACAAAGGAACAAGAAGAATAAAAAGGAGCCGGGACTGGTTCACCGGGAATCCGATGAAACAACACGGCCTCGGTTGTACCTAAGCACAGACTTCGCTTGGTGGTTTTGCCTTTGCATTTAGCAACAATCCCGGGCGGTGAGGGCGCCAAGTTCTTTGCCTTCCTCCATTGTGGTGAAGGCACGGCAGTAATGAAGGAGTATTCAGCAGAAACAGCAGAACGCCGGTATTTCCTCTGGTGGATGGCTCACCCCATATTCACATGAGCTCAGAGACGTCACGGGGGCCTAGCTGAAAACGGGGGCAGGTCAAACATCAGCACAAGCTGTGCAAAGTAGCAGGAGGCAGGACTCCTGACAGTGGGGCGTGGCGAACACAGGAAGCACGGCGGGAAGAGCTGGTCGAATCCCAGAGGTACGACCTGTCCAAAGGTAGAGATCTGGGCTGGAGAAACCTCTGCACGTCTTTCGAATTGTTCAGGTACAAAACGCTTACTCCACCAGGCAAGGATGTGTGGTGGGTGGTTTGTCGGACCGCAGATTACCGACCGCCAGCTGGAGGAGGCATGGGGGGCTTGGGGGTCTACCCACTGCGTTGCCACATCCTCTGTAGGTCCTGTCAGCTGTGGCAGTTGAGTCCTTAGGGCACGAGTAAGGAGACGAAGACGTGCAGGTGGCCGCCACCAGCCAGCAGTAGGCAGTGGGACCAGAGCTGGGTCACTGCCGTCTGGATGCCCCATCAGGGCCTCGAGGCAGGACTCAAATCGCCTGCTCCTCCTGCCATTTCCCAGCGGGTCTCCCTCCACACTTGGCCTTTTTAGCCCCTGGCACAACCACTGTCCTAGTTCTGGCTCCAAACCTGGAGTCTTCCCTGCACCAAGCTGCTGCTGCGACACTCATGACAGTCTGTCTTGCACCGAGTCCTTTAAGCCGTCTCTGCCATCTACCCCTTCTCTTCAAGCCCCTCCGGCCCACTCAGGTTTAGGTCATTGTCCACAGGAGCTTTCCCTAGTCTCCCTCTTTCTCTCTTTCCCTTCATCCTTCCAAATCATCCTGGCACCATCTCCTGACTGATCTTCCGCTATCATACCTGGATCATACCATTCCTCGGCTCAAAAATTTTCCAGGGTTCCCCACTGCTCGTGGGACAAAGCTCAACTGGGTATCCTGTCATTCAAGCCCCTCCACAATCCTGCGCCTTAAACCTTCCAGCCTAACCCTCTGTCACAGCCGAAGCCAAAGCCACCTTCCATTTTCCCATTGCCACGTGTCTGCTGGGGTTTCGACATCTGCCCTGCCTGGACTCAGTTTAGTCACCACTTCCACTGCTTGGCCACACCCAGGCTGAAATGACATTTCTCTTGCCTGAAGGGATAGACAAAACCTCAGAGTCTCCACCATCCGTTTGGCAATTCATCACTCACTACCTACGACATCTCATCTGTTTCACAGAACATTGTGTTATTACTGTTTTGCCTGTTTGTGTAGCCACATCCCAGTAGGGTTGAAAGCTCCTTGGTCAGCAAGCACCATTCACATCTTAGTTTTTGTGTGTGCCCCAGCCTGGTCCCTGAATAGAAAAGGTGCTCACTAAATATTTGTTAATTTAGGAGGGGAAAACCTTAAGAACACTCTTCACTGACTTTCAAAAAGGCCCTAGTCCCCATCGAGGTGACACCCTTTACAAGCCAAGGCAGGCATTCCACCTCCTCTGACTGCCCCAGCTCAACTCAAATTAAAAATTCAAGAGCTTCACTGGAAACACCTGCCACAAGTCAACGCAGCTCCCAGCAAGGAAATTCTGTAATGGGCCCCAGTTCTAACACAATGAGGTTGAGCCAATTTTGGGTCGTGTCTTATTAACCCCCATAACTGGGGTTAGGAAGACAGACTGGCCCTGTGTTGTGAAAGCACGTCCATACCCCGGCAGGTACGCACAGCCTGCCTGCACGCAGACACAGCCTGAGATGACAACATCATCCAAGGTAGAATTTTGCAACTTTGTTCCAAAATAGCCCATGGAATTGAATTGGTGATATCTGAGTGCACACATGGATATGCATTTTCCATTACTTGTTCAGGCAGACTACAACACATTACTGTAGAGGAGTCACCAATTTAATTTATGAACAGGTTGCAGGCTTCAAGTCCGTTTGTTGGCTATTTGGAACTTAGAACTGGTTTCTCCCTGGAAGCAAGAGCACGTAGCTTCTGCAGTGAACCTGCGCAAGCGCACTTAACCCATAATGTCCTGCACTGTAATACCACGAAGCGATTTTCATTCTATTCATCAGGGGTTTGCAAACTCAAACGCCTGAAGTAGCCGGCGGACAATGTGTACACAAGGAGGGTCAGACCAGGCAGATCTGGAATGGTGGACACTGGGCTTCACGTGCCCGGTCTAAAAGGGGATGCCACTCTCTGGCCTCAGTGGACAGCTGCCATGGGAGAAGGCAGGCCCAATGCGGCAGATCCGAAGCCAAAAAACAAATTTTTATGTGAAAATCATTGGCAACCAATTCGAAAAAGTTTTCAACACAGTGCAGAGGAAACAAGATACATCAGTGGGCTAAAATGGGCCCAAGCTTGCAACCTCTGCTCAATAATGGTACTTCTTTGGAAAAAAAGCATTTCAATTTCTACAACTCAACACCTGAAAAGTACTTCCCCTCTTCTGGCTCTTCCTGGGAACTGGTCCCAAGTTAAGGCTCTACCTTGCATGAGGGAAGGCCAATGTCTCTGTGGTTCTAAGAACCCCAGGCTGATGTAAAGCTCCTGGCCCTAAACCCCTCCTGGCCCCGTCACGGAGTTTGAGGGCATGACCTCGCCACTCCCTAATGTGTTAGGGTCATCTGTTCTTAGGGTATATGTAAGTTAAAACCTGCTTTTGTGCTGGTGGTGGGTATTATTATTGCTCTACTGTTTTTGTCTATTTTTCCGGATGATAAATGTTACATAGGTAGGTCTATGCCTGTTACACAGGCATTTTCTATAGCAAATGTGGAAAATTTTCCTTCCTAAAAGTAATCTGTTAATAATCACTTATTTTTTCAATCCTTTCCCTTTTAAATTTTTTCACATTACGCAAGTGTAGTGGGTTGAATGATGTGCCCCCTCCCAAATATATGTGTCCACATCCTAATCTCTGGAACCTGTGAGTGTGACCTTATTTGGAGAAAGGTCTTTGCAGATATAATTAAGTTAAGGATATTGATTTTGTTTTGTTTTGTTTTTCTGAGACAGGGTCTCTCTCTGTTGCCTGGGCTATAATGCAGTGGCGTGATCATAGCTCACAACAACCTCAAAGTCCTGGGTTCAAGCAATCCTCCTGCCTCAGCCTCCCAAGTAGCTGAGACTACAGATGTGTGCCACCACACCTGGCTAATTTTTCTACTTTTGGTAGAGATGGGGTCTTGCTCTTGCTCAGGCTGGTCACGAACTCCTGACCTCAAGTGATCTTCCTGGCCTTGGCCTCCCAGAGTGTTAGGATTATAGGTGTGAGCCACTGCGCCCATCCCATTTTAAGGATATTACAATGAGGAGATCACTGGATTATCTGGGTGGGTCCAAATCCAATGACAAGTGCCTTTATAAGAGAGAGACATATAAACACACAGGAGGGAAGGAAGCAGTGTTACCATGGAGGCAGAGTTGAGTGATGTGGCCACAAGTCTAGGAGAGCTGACTGCCCCCAGCAGTGGGAAGAGACAAGGAAAGGATTCTCCCTTAGAGCCTTGTGGGGAGCACAGTCCTGCCAGATTTGGGGCTTCTGGCCTCCAGAACCATGAAAGAATAAATTTCTGTGTCACTCTGTTTGCAGTAGTTTGTTATGGCAGCTTTAGGAAACTGATACAAGAAATATGTAAATAAATGCCAAATGTAATTAACTCAAACAATACAGAATTACATAAAGTAAAAAGGTTGGAAGTCCCCTCCATGACACATAAATCCCACTTTATTCCCCATAAATAGTAACTGTTTGGTAAGAAGCCTTCCAGGCCTTTCCCTACGCTTTTAAAACACAAACACACTCACACACATACGCACATAACTGTTTATATATTTTTGTGTGTGTTTGAATAAACGAGATCATAGTATTCTGCTACTTGCCGTTTTTAAAATTCAATATTTCTTGGGGATATTTGCATGTCTGAACATAAAGATCTGCTTTATCCTTCTCATTTACTGCAGTATATTCTATGAACATAGCCTATGTCATTGTTTTCATTGATTCTAAACTTATCAATGTAACAGTGTTACAATGATAAATCAAAGTTGCCTCTCCTCTCTTGGCCACAATTGAAAAGCTATTTTGGCCCTTTACAAACTACACATTAACATATGTATACATGTGTGGCTATCATTATTTCTGTTCGCCAAATATTTCTGTCTCTCCATCTTCTGCCCTTGGAATTGGGTGTGACCAAGTGACTTGCTTCCGCTGGTGATATGTGAGCAGAAGTCACTCGTGTCATTTCCAACTGGAAGCTTTAAGAGAGAGTGCAGAAGATGCCTCATTCTTTTTCCTCCGCCAAGCAATTGCGGAAGCAGCGAAGGGGAGCCTCCGTCAGCCTGGGTCTCCTGGTGATTGCGACAGAGCAGAGGGACATAGAGTGTGAATGAGAAATAAACCTTTGCTATTTCAAATCACTGTGATTTGAGGGGTTTTTGTTATTGCGGCATAACCCAGCCAATCATAACTGAGTATAATATATATAATAGACGTCTATAGGTATGTATCCCTATCCTTCTAAGATTGAATAAAGCCTAAGATAAGTACCTTGAAAGAGAAAAGTGTGGTTTATTATGGCCTACTCAATACTAAGCAACAATATTATTAACAATTCACTTTTACTTCCTATTTAGTAATTTCTCCTTTTTACATTTCCATTAAGATGACGAACATAGTTGCCTGTGGAAATGAAATGTCACGTCTTCAATATCACAAATATCATACTAGCCATGAATCAGTAAATATGTCTGGCGGATGTGTGGGTTCGTGGCATTGCTTTGAAGCGCAGTCAACGCCACTATGCTCTGCATCTGTTAATGAGGAAATGGGTTCCAGGTTACTCTCTAGAGTTTCGTGTACATTTGAAATAACTGCGTTCTGCGGGCTCAGGGAACACCCCCTCTCTCTGCTTCTGGACAGGGGGATTGGCAAGTGCTGTTAGCTTCCGGAGGGGGAGGTGCTGTTCTCTGATCAACAGCGATGCCTCAAGCTGATTAAAGAACATTGTTTGTAGAACCGGAAGGGGATCAAAATGCCTTTGGTTCTCCAAGTCAGAAAAGATAAGGCCCTGAAGGCTTAAATGGTAAACATGACAAGAGCCTTATGGTTTCAGTGAAAGATATCTAAGATCCAAGCCCTTTCTCTCCCAGGCAGAAGAATATTCTTTAATGGTATCTTTTAAAATGTCAGATGTAATAGGAAAAAATGAAAAGAAAAGCCCTCTGCTTCCCCCACCCAAATACTGCAATCAGAGAAGCTTCCTTAATCATAGACAGCTCTGACCCCATCACAATTTTACATGGAAGACCGTCAGCAAATACCCGCAGCCTCCCGCTCTCCGGGGCTTGATCAAGGCGGCAGCCACACAACGAAGGAGGCCTCAGATGATGATATTTTAAATTTAAAATTCAAATCTTCAAAAAATGCCAGGCTTGGTCAGGCGTGGTGGCTCATGCCTGTAATCCTAGCACTCTGGGAGGCCGAGGTGGGTGGATTGTTTGAGCTCAGGAATTCGAGACCAGCCTGAGCAAGAGCGAGACCCCATCTCTACCAAAAATAGAGAGAAATTAATTGGACAGCTAAAAATA
>RJWJ010046628.1:0-11262 GCA_004363605.1 Indri indri | reverse complement strand
AGGAAAAACCGGATATCCACATGCAGAAGAACAAAATAAAGATCTGTGCTCACAAATAGGCCATTGTAATTTTACTTCCTCCCACTGTTGCAAGCCCCTAGACATAAAAGGTTAGGACATGTAACTGCTTATAAATGGAAAATTAGAAAATGATCACACATGCCCTGGGAAAGACAAAGACACAGAAAAGAGCTGAGAATACCTTATATTTACACTTCAGACTGATCCTTAGCACAGAGATGGTCTAAAAAAATTAAAAACAAAAACAATAACAAAAAGTAGCAAACCCTAGGGAAGTAAGAGAATTTGATTTCCAGAGTTACAATATTATTAGATTCAAATGTCCAGTTTTCACAACAACAAAAAAAATTCATAAGGCATACAAAGAAATAGGAAAATAAGGTTCATTCAAAGGAAAAAAATAAATCAACAGAAACCATCCCTGAAAAAGAACTAATGGCAAATCTACTAGATAAAGACTTTAAAACAATTGCCTTAAAAATGCTCAAAGAACTAAAGGAAGATGTGGAGAAAATCAATGAGATGATATATGAACAAAATGGAAATATAAAGAGATTAAAAGTTTAATAAGAAGCCAAAAAGAAATTCTAGAACTAAAAATTACAATAACCTTTACAAAAAATCCACGAGAGGGATTCAAAGGCAGATTTTACAAGGCAGATTAAAGAATCATCGAACTTGAAGACAAGGTAAAGGAAATTACTGAGTCTGAGGAAGAGAAAGAACCAAGGTAGCAGAGAAGTGATCAGAGCCTAAGGGACTTGTGGGATGCCATCCAGTAGACAAACATGGTGCTAATCTCAGAAGGAGAAGAAAAGCAGAAAAAAGCATAGAAAGAATGTCTGAAAACATCCCAAATTTAATGAAAGATCTAAATATAAACATCCAAGAAGCCCAGAAAACTCCAAGTAAGAAAAACTCAGAGAGACTCACACCAAAACACATCATAATAAAACTTCTAAAAGCCAAAGTCAGAGAATCTTAACAGCAGCAGTAGAGAAGCACCTCATCTTCATACAAGGGATCCTCAATAACATCAGCATACTTCCGATCAGAAACTTTGGAGACCAGATATCAGATGTTTGCGATACATAAAGCACACAAACATACACAAACCTGATAATTAAGTATCCTGTATCTGGCAAAACTATCTTTCAAAATTTGGGGGGAGAAATTAAGACATTCCCAGATAAACAAATGCTGAGAGAATTCATTACTACTAGACCTGCCCTGAACAAAATCCTCAAGGTGAAATAAAAGCCCGGTAGACAATAACCTGAAGCTGTATGATGAAATAAAGAATTTAATAAAGGTAAATACATGTACAATCGGTACTAATGTAATAACAGTATGTAACTGAACTTTTTGTTTTCTTCACAATTTAAATGACTAATGCATTTTAAAATAAATTATGAGTTTATATTTTGAGTACACAATGTACAAAGATAGAATATTGTGACATGAAAACTGAATGGAGGAAGAAATGGGTTAAAGGAGTGGAGTTTTTATATGTCATTGAAGTTATGCTAGTATAAATTAAAATTAAAGTATCTGAACTTTAAGATGTTGATGTAATCCCCATAGTAACCACAAAGAAAGTAGGAATAGAATATACCCAAAACTAAATGAGAAAGGAATTTAAACATCGCACCGCAAAAAAATTAACTAAACACAAAAGACAGCAATGCAGAAATGAAGGTCAAAAAAGCTATAATGCACATAAAAAACAGATAGCAAAATGACAGGATTATGTCTCTCCTTATCATTAATTACATTAAATGTATATGGTTTAAACTCTCCCATCAAAAGACAGAAATTAGCAGAATTAAAAAAAAATGATCCAACTATATGCTATGTATAAAACGCTTATTTTAAATTCAAAGACACCAATAAATTAAAAGTGTAAAGGATAAAAAATGATATTCCATGCAAATAGTAAGCAGAAGAGAGTGAGAGTGTTACTACTAATATCACACAAAAGAAAGTTCAAATCAAAAATGGTTACAAGAGACAAAGAAAGACATTATATATTACTAAAAGTTTCAATGCAGCAAGAAGACATAACAGTTATAAACACTTGCCCATGGAATAACAGACCATGATATTATATGAAACAAAAACTGACAGAATTTAAGTAGAAACAGAGACTTTTAAAATAAGGATTGAAGACTTCAGTATCCCATTCTGAATAATGGGTAGTGCTACCATTCAGAATATAAGAAAATAGAGTATTCAAGTAACACAATAAACCAACAACATCTAATGGACATATACAGAACACTACCCAATAATAACAGTATATGCATGCTTCTGAAGTGCACATGGGACATTTTATACAATAGACCAGATGTCAGGCCACAAATTAAGTCTCAATAGAATTTAAAAGGTAGAGATCACACAAGAGAGATATTCTATCTTTGACAACCACAACAGGATGAAGTAATAAGTCAATAACAGAAGTAAAACTGAAATACTCACAAATTCGTGGAAATGAAACAACATATTTTTAAACAACCAATGGACCAAAAAAGCAAACATAAGACAAATTAGAAAATACATAGAGATGTATGAAAACAAAAACTAACATACCAAAATTTTGAGGATACAGTAAAAGCAGTGCTAATAGGGAAATTTATAGCTATAAATGCTTACATTAAAAAATAACAGTATCTCAAATCAATAACCTGACTTTACAACTTAGGGAACTAAAAAAATTAAGAACAAACTAAACCCAAAGCTAGCAGAAGGAAGGAAATAGTAAAGATTAGAGCAGAGATAAATGAATAGAAAATAGAAAAAACAACAGAGAAAAATCAATAAAACCAAAAGTTGTTCTGTGAAAAGGTCAACAAAATGAACAAACCTTTGCGGGGGCTGGGCCTAGAAGAAAGGATGGATGAATGGAAAGAGAGTGAGCAAGGTGAATGAAGGGTCAGGCAAGAACGCCTGCTGGAAGCTGCTTGTTTGCTGTGTGCAAAGGTCAGGTGAAAACAGCTGACCTGTATGGAAGTTGTTAAAGAAATTAGCAAACGGCCCTAATCCTTTGCACATGTCCTTGGAAATAAATATGGGGAGGAACTCAGCTGAGGAGGCCATTTTCTCCTTTAGACTTTGGCCTCTCCCCTTCTCTCTAAACACTATGTGTTTTGAGTAATTATTCATTCCTTTGCTACTGAGCTCAGGAGCCAAAAGCAGCCACAACAAACCTTTAGCTATGCAGACTAAGAAAAAAAAGACTCAGAAATCAAAGTATGGACATTACTAATTTTATAGTAATAAAAGATTATAAAAAGTACTATGAAAAAATATACACCAACATATTGGATGACCTAGATGAAATGAAAAAACTCCTAGAGACACAAAACTGACAATGAAGTACAAAAAAAAAAAAAAAGAAAGAAAGAAAGAGAAAATCTGACCAGATCTTTAATGAGTAAGGTGATTGAATTGAAATCTGATAAAGAGAAGCCCTGGACCTCAAGTCTTCACTGGTGAATTCTACCAAACTTTCAAAGGCAAATTAATACCAATCCTACTTACTCTTTTCCAAAACATTGAGGAGGAAGGAACACATCTTAACTCATTCTATGGGGCAAGAATTACCTTTGATACCAAAGCCAAAGACACTACAAGAAAAGAACACTATAGATCAATATTCTTTATGAATATGTATGAGAAAATCATAAAATACTAGCATAACGAATTCAGTAGCATATGAAAAAAATTATACACCATGACCAAGTGGGAATTGCTCTTAGAATGCAAGGATGTTTCAATGATCAATAAATGTAATACTCCACATTAAGAGAATAAAGGAAAAAATCACACATGGTCATCTCAATTGATATAGAAAAGACATTTGACAAAATTCAGCACCCTTTTATGATACCCACTTTAAAAACTAGTAATAGATGGAAACTATATGAACATAATAAAAGCCATATGTTAAAAACCCACAGAAAATATGAAAATCAATGGTGAAAGAAGGAAAAATTTTCCTCTGAGATTAGGAACAAGGTAAGGACACCCACTTTTGCCACTTTTATTCAACGTAGTACTGGAAGTTCTAGCCAGATAGAGCAAGGGGTCAAGAAAAAAGAAAAGGCATCCAAATTGGAAAGGAAGAAGTAAATTTATCTCTGCAGATGATATGACACTATATGTAGAAAACTCTAAAGTTTCAACAAAGGAAAACCATAAGGACTAATAAATTCAGAAAAGTAATAGGATAAAAAAAAATCAACACAAAAATCAGGTGCATTTGTTTGTACTAACAATGAAATCTAACAAAAATCTGAAGAGAAAATTATGAAACTATCTCATGTTCCATAATATCACAAAGAATAAAATATAGAAATTAACTTAACCAAGGCGGTGAAAAACTTGTACAATAAAAACTACAAAACATTGCTGAAAGATATATAAGACATAAATGGAAACAAATCCCATGTTCATAGATTCATAGAGTGGAAGACTCAATAATTTAAAGATATAAATACTGCCCAAAGAAATCTACAGATTTATTTCAATCCTATCAAATACACGATATTTTTTTTTTTTTTTTTTTTTTTTTTACAAAATTTGAAGGTTCCATCCTAAAACCATATGGAATCTTGAAAAAGAAGCAGCAATCTAGAGAACTCACACTTCCTGGTTTTAAAACTTTCTACAATGCTACAGTAAACAAAACAATGTGGTACTGGCATAAAGACAGACATATAAACTAATGGACAATGATAGCAAGCCCAGATATAAACCCTCACATAATGATCAAATGATTTTTGACAAGGCTGCCAAGAACATTCAATGGGGATTGTCAATGGGAAAAGGATAGTCTTTTCAACAAATGTGCTGGGAAAACTGTATATACAATGCAAAAGAATGAAGGTGGACCCTTACCTAGCACCATATACAAAAATTAACTCAAAATGGATCAAATCTAAATCTAAGACCTAAAACTATAAAATTCTTAGCATAGGGCAAAAGCTTCATGACATTGGATTTGGCAATGATCCAAATCCTAGCACTTTGGGAGGCCAAGGCAGGAGGATCACTTGACGCCAAGAATTCAAGACCAGCCTGAGCAACAGTGAGAGACCTTATCCCTACAAAAAAGAAAGAAAGAAACAAAGAAGGAAAGAAAGAAACAAAGAAGGAAAGAAAGAAAGAAAGAGAGAGAGAGAAAGAAAAAAAAAGAAAGAAAAGAGAAAAGAAAGAAAAGAAAAGAGAAAAGAAAGAAAAGAAAAGAAAAATAAAGAAAAATTAGACTGGTGCGGTGATGTGTAACTGTGGTCCCAACTATTTGGGAGGTTGAAGCAGGAGGATTGCTTGAACTTAAGAGTACGATGTTGCAGTGAGCTATGATGATGCTACTGCACTCTGTCCAGGAAACAGAGTAAGATCTTCTCTCAAAAAAAAAAAAAAAAAAGAAAAAGAAATTTTGTATATCAAAATACACTATCCATAGAATAAAAAAGCAACCCACAGGCTGAGAAAAAATATTTGCAAATCACATTTCTCATAAGGAATTAATATACAGAATATATAGCGAACTTCAAAAACTCAACAACAAAACAACAAACTGATTTGAAATGTGCAAAAATCTTGAACAGATGTTTCTACAAACAAGGTATACAAATGGACAATAAGCACATGAAGATACTCAATATCACTAATAATTAGGAAAATGCAAGTCAAAACTATAATGAGATACCACCTCATACCTATTAAGCTAGCTACTATCAAAAAAAAAAAAACAGAAAATAAAAAGTTTTGCAGAGGATGTGAAGAAATTGCAACCTCTGTGCACTTTTGATGGAAATGTAAATTGCTACAGCTGCTGTGCAAAATAGTAAGCAAGTTCCTTAAAAAATTAAAAATAGAACTATCATAGGATCTGCAAAGTCCACTTTTGGTTATATAGCAAAGAAACTGAAAACAGAGTTTCAAAAGATACTTGTAAAGCCATGTTCACAGCAGCAATATTCACAATAGCAAAAACTTGGAAGCAACCCAAGTGCCCATGAGTAGATAAATCGATATGCAAAATGTGGTATATAGATATAATGGAATACTATTCAAACTTTAAAAGGAAGGGAATTCTAACATATGCTACGACATGAATGAACCTTGAGGACTTTATGCTAAGTGAAATAAGCCAGTTACAAAAAGACAAATACTGTATGATTCCACTTATATAAGGTACCTAGATTAGTCAAAATGATAGAAACAGAAAGTAGAATGGTGGTTGCCAAAGCTTGGGGAGTGAGAGAATGGGGAGGTATTGTTCAATGGGAATGCAGTTTCAGTGCTATAAGATGAAGAGAGTTATGAAAATGGATGGTGTAATGAAACATAGTCGCCCCTCCTCCCATAGAGATGGACGGGAAATTTTGAGAGTGGGAAATATGTAACAGGGAATGGCCTGGAAAACTTCCCCCACTCTTTTGGGAACTGCAGCCTGGCCTGCAATTAAGTCTTCTGTTAAAACCCCCAGGTGCCACCAGCCCCCCAGGTGGGCAGCAGGCAGAGTTCACTGGCTTTGTTTTTAGCAGAGATGGGAAGATTAGAATAGTTAACCACAGTAATTGCCTGGAGCTGAGAACCCTCCCTTTAAAAGCTCTGTATTTCTGCCTGTGTTTAGGAAATTTGGGATTTTGAGATGAGAAGGTCTACCATGCTTCCTCTTTTGCTGGCAAAGTGGACTCTCTGTCCTTCCTCCTCAAACTGCTTGTCTTTGTTATTAGGCCTCGTGGACAAGTGGCTGCGGTTTCAGTAACAATAATAGTTGCATGACATTATGAATGTATGTAATACCACTAAACTGTACACAAAAAATGGTTAAGACAGTTATTTTATGTTATGTACATTCTACCATAATAAAATAATGAAAAATACAGGAGGCAGAAGGATCACTCGAGCCCAGGAGTTTGAGGTTACAGTGAGCTATTATGATGTCACTGCACTCTAGCCCCAGCAACAGAGTGGGACCCAATCTTTAAAAAATTGAAAATAAAACAACAACAAAAAAAACCCTATATGATATGATCCATTGTATGGTTAAACCTATTTCTTAAAGATATTCATTTATTTAAACAAGCCTCTAAATATAGACACCAATATGCCACCATTATAACTTCTTCAAGGAGTATATACTTGCTTATAGGTTAAAGAAATAATTAAAAGTTTAAAACAAGGATGAAGAATTAAATGTCTTTCCCCAAAACAGACAAAAAAAATAGTTGCCAAAGCTTATTTCTTATCACATAAAAAGGAGTAAAGTATTAGATTTTACAGTTTTTACTCTACACAACCCTTTTCTATTATATACCTTTTCACAATGATATGTCCTTTTTAGTTTTCAGACTAGGAGTGGAAATCACACAATTACTCAGGCTAGAAGCATATAAATTGTTTTAGAACCACTGAGGCATTTAAGAAAGGTAGAGGTACAGTTGCCTAAAGGGGAATAAACAGCAGTGTGCAGTGACATACAGGTTGTCTTTACACAAACAACTCTAAACAAAGCTGTTTAGAAGGTTCCCTGCTCCTAGGCAGACACAGCTCCCAGGTGTTGTCTCTTCTCCTCTGCCAAGTACTTCTGAGTTGAGCAGGTGGGAATGCACAGTGGGAGGAGGGAAAGAAGTTACCGGTTGGAGGAAAGTCCTTGCTGGTGGAGATTGTAAGAGTGATTGTCAGGGCACTGGGGCAATTAGCAGATCACAGGGCTACCTGCAGCTCCTCCACCTGATAATTAAAAATATCACCAAGTGCTTTGATTTTGTTGCACAGACTTTTCTTGTCAACCTTTGGTCAAACAATGACAGTTTAAAGCTTATTGTCTATCTTCCATATACAATTACAACTATTTTATTGCAATTTGATAATTTAAGATAAAGCACGAATATTCCTTTTAAAGTGTTTATAAAGTAGACAGCTGTAGAAACAGTAGATCCTTTATTTATTCAGCTTTTAGAGGTTGCCATTACTAAAGTATTTATTGCTTTTTAATAATGTATCTCTTATACCATGATTCACAAGTCAATGCATCAGTGCATCAAATAGATAAGAATTTATTAAATAAGTTAACGGGTCTATCAAAGGAACACATTTTTAACCATAAAAAGATTTATATATCAGCTGAGTTGCTTTTCATTCATGAATGCATGCATGAATTCAGAAAATAAATATTAATTGAATGCCTACTATGAGTAAGACACCATGTTTGGAGCTGGATATACTTTAGGGAACAAAGTAAGTATTTTTTATGCCCTCATCAGGCTTATAGTCCACTAGAAACAGATAGAAAATAAATAAGCAAATAAAAAACTGATTATGAAACTATAATTTTTGAAAGGTGCTATAAAAGTAAAAAGGATAAAATTACAGAATAATTACAGGGGTATATATACATGGTATGTACGTGTTTTAGTATGGGTTACTTGGGCAAGATAATCAGAGAGAGAGTGCCTGAGGCTGTGTAGTTTAAGATGAGGAATGAGCTGGAAGCAGAAAAATGACTACATATAGAAGGAGAGAGCTAGAAATTGATATAGAAATATAGTTTAGAGAAAGAGAGAGAAATAGAGATAGATGATAGTTTCAAGGAAATAATGAATACCTTAAAGACCCTCAAAAATATGAAATAAAAAGCTCATGATAGGAATTTATGTGTTATATTATTATTTAGCAAATATGTACATGATAAAAATAACAATAAACACCTAATAATATCATTTGCAGGAAATGAAGTTAGGTTACTACACGTGGGGAGAGCAAACATCATATAATATTAACAACAATTATACTAAATGCAGACTGAAAAAAAATTAAGTAAAATTCCAATGAAGGCAAATACAAAATAAAATTATGAAAAACTTAAAAAATAATCTAGCTATGCATTACTTAGAAAAGGGTGACTTGATAGAAAAAATTAAATAACTAGCAAAATAATAGATTAAAGTTTAAAAATTTAGTTTCAAAATTCTAAGAATGCAAATTAATATGTGTGGCAATATTTTAGGGAAGCACATCCCTGGAATTCTCTGTTCAGTTTTTGGCAAGCTTGTTGAATAAATATATAGGCTACTTGGATAGATTCCAAAGGAAAAAACTAAAATGATGAAAGGAATGGCTTACAAGGACAGATTAAAGGAAAAAATATGTACGATTTCAGCATGTCAGAAACTAAAAAAGAAACATTATGGCTTACAAATATTTGAAACATGTAAATTTAAGGAAAAAGAGTTCTTTGTGTACAAGGTACACAACTATGAGTATATTAAAAAGAAAAAAAATTATTCCCCTAGAACTAATGTTCACAGTTTTCCAGTAAGAACAATTTGGACAAATCATGCAAGCATGGGCAAAAATTAAGGCCACGGAGCAGACATATTCCACATTCCCAGTAACCTAAACTATGCAAACCTCAAATTTCATAGAGGCCTGTCTGCACAGGATAAAGTAGGTCAGGGCAGAACTACAGAAATCTTCCTATCCCCCAGCTGTGCTTTAAATTTAGAAGGGATTCTTCCATGGATTTGGGGCTTTTCTCTGCAATTATGTTACAGTGAAAAGATTCCTGGATTTGGATCTATAAGACCTAGTTTTGAGTGCTGATCACTTATTCTATTCTCAATCTGTATCCTCAACTCTCAATAAGGACAACAATAACCCATCGGGTTGTTGCGACGTTTTAGAGGTGTTGTATACAAACACATATTTTGTGTACTTGAAAGCATTGCTCTTAGTGACACGTATCTATTATTATTATGAGTTTAATGTGTCAAAAGTTGTAGAATGAAGATGTCAAAGAAATGATGTCTGAAGACTACGCTATCATATGTCATCCTGCTTAGAGGAAACCAGCTCTCCTCCAGGACACTGTTTACTTTGCAGCCCTCTTAATTGAATGCTGCTTTTCCTCCTGTACTTTCTGGGGTCTAAAGGTGGGCTACAAGACCCCCCTGTTGCTCACTGACACTTTCAGAACATTCTCCCTCCTTTCTCTCTAAAAATAGCCAGTTTTAATTTCATGTCATAGATCTCTGCTCCCCACTACTCCTCCTCAGTATAATTAATCCTGATCTCTATATTACATCCCCTCATTCCTCGAAGATTCCTGGTTCTCTGTCATCCTCTTCAACATCCCTCATGGTATAAGCTTTTGTGACTTCAATACCCACATAGATGATTTTTCCAACAGCTGGCCATTCAGTGCCTTGACTCTCCTTTTTCAAATATGTCTTCTACCCTCCCTCAACTATAACTTCTATGATCATGCTCCCAAATTTATAATTATGAAAATTATAATTGCAGTATAATTACTGCAATACCTCCATAATCTTTTTCCTCAGACCATCATTTCCTACAACCCCACCATGGATCCTA
This sequence comes from Indri indri, assembly GCA_004363605.1. Taxonomy (NCBI): domain Eukaryota; kingdom Metazoa; phylum Chordata; class Mammalia; order Primates; family Indriidae; genus Indri; species Indri indri. The sequence continues at coordinate 852 of RJWJ010046628.1, read as the reverse complement.
CCATCTTTTGATAGTCTTCCAGCTTTCCTAGTGCCAGAATGGGGAAAAGACATTGGAAACTATTTTCGTTTGGGATTTAATAAAGCAAAAACGTCAAATAAAGCAAAAATGGGTAAAGCCAATGGAGAAATTCCTAAGTGGCTACATCCCTCTTAAAATGGATAACCAGAGACACCAGGTTGGAAAAAACAAAGATAAGAAAGATTGGAAATTAGAGTAGTGACCAAGAGTGGGTTCAGTGGGAATGAAGGGTGAGGAAAGGTAAGAGACAGAAAATCCTGGTAGGAGATGCAAAGTCTGAGAAATTTAAATTACTGGTAGCTGAGTAATTTCATGTGATGAGAAAGTCTAACAAATAGCATTGCCAGTAGCTACTTAAAAAACAAAGATGGGAATCATTAATGTTAGGATCTTCCAGGAAGTTTAATACCAGAATGTTAAAAGGGCACAAGCTCAGATGTGAAAGTTTTTAAGAGAACAATGATAGAGAAGAGATACGGTTCTGAAGCCATGGAGGAAGTGTGGGATATCATGAAGGTTAGTAATGTGCTCCAAAGAGGAAAGGAGGTATTTTATGCTAATGGTTAATGCTGGACTGAGAAGCAGTTTGAAATAGTTTCTGAAAAAGTAATAGCATACCAACCCCTCCTTCTCATCTCATGAGTCCAAGGACTAAGAAAAAAGCATAACTGTATTTACCTCAAGTAAAGTGATACAGCAAAAGAATAAGAAATAAATGGGAATCAGAATCAACTTCAAATTCTGTTTGTTTCTTGAATTCCAGGTCATGCGACTTTTCTGAATCTCAGGTTCTTTATCTCCTAAATTAGATTAAAAATATCTTCTCTATTT
>RJWJ010046627.1:0-11285 GCA_004363605.1 Indri indri | reverse complement strand
TAAAAATATTTCTTTTTAAACTTGCAGAATTCACAGCTATTTCAAAGTCTTGTTCCAGAGTAATAAAGGTCCAAGCAGCTGGATAAAAATGCTAATTAAATTGGCTTTTAGCTCCAGCACTGTGAAGTTTGGGATAATTACCAGCCATTCTCTGTAGTCATATGAATGAGGCCTAATCTTAAGACTCTCAGAGGAAAATGAAGATTCTTAAGAACCTGCTGCAGGTCTTCCCCTACTGTTTTCTTTTTTTTTTCTTTTTTTTTTGATAGTCATTTTCAAAGGACTTCTATTTGACTTCTTGCAGAATGCTCAACTTTTCTGCATTACAGCGGTATCTATCATTTGGTTATTGTTTTCTCATGTTGTTGTTTTTAACAATTCCATTGGGATTGAAAGAAAGAGAGGGGCAAAGACTTGCCAGTTATTTGAGATACTATGTTTGGCTAAATTTGGTTGATGTAGCATTTGAGACTTTCTCAGGGCAAGAAGGGATGAATGTTTCAAACAAACTAACTGGTCAATTTGACTTAGTGAAGAGTTTGATTATTTTCAAAAAAAACTTATATTGTTTTGCTGAATTGATAAACAGTAATTTTGATGTCTTGGGAAAGCAGGTAAAGAGGGATTCGAGTAATCTAAGAGTGTGCCTAGCTGTAACTGTTGGCTTGCGGCCAGATTAATTTGATGTCTTACTCTGTGAAAAGGGATCTTATGGTATCTCCATATCTGTAAAAAGAGTTTTGGACTAAATTGTTTTAAAGATGGTTTTAATGCTTTATGTTTGTATATCAATTTTAAGGTAAATTGAATGTATTATTAGATGATTTTCTAAGAAATCCTTTATTTGAGTTCTTTTCTGGCAAATATTGCTATTTGGGGTGAGACCTAAGCACCACTGAGGACAAACCTTTCCTCTCAGTTTTATCCACCGCCTCTACCTATATTTCAATTTTAATAATACCCTGAACATTAACTGTCTGAGATACCAGTGTCCTCAAACTGTTCTTTTGTTTATGCTGTTTTCGTGATCTTTGAAACGGCAACATTTTGACAAACTTATCTAAAAATAAAAAATCCCAAAGGGCTGTCTACAATCTCACTCCTCAATTCTTGTATAAATGGAAGCTATCATCAGCCTATAGTTTAGATTCTACACTATAACTCTGATTCTTGACTTTAGAATAAGACCTTAAACATTAGTCATAATGCTGTGGTGAGACTGAATTATGCCTTTCACTCATTGTGAAGTAAATTTCATATCAAAGGAATACATAAACTCATCCAATAAGGCTGTGTTCAAATTAGGCCCCAAACTTCCAAGCCTCTGAAATCGCTTTGATACCTTTAGGCCAGCTGCCTTCTAGCAGCCCTGCCTTGCCCCCAGACATAAGAGTCTTCACTCTACAGCGTGTCTCTATCTCTCACACTGTTTGTCGTCATGCACACTCCCACCCCCACACCCGCTGTGTGACATTCACATGCATGAGGCATTTCTGTGCTGTTTATAGACTCTCCCATTTAAGAAAGTACACTAAGATTAATATGAACGAGAGTGGTGGTGTCAATAAGAAAACCACAATGACTTTGTAATTTGTAAAAAGCAAATTATTTGAAAATTGGAGCTTCTATCTGTTGTGATATTTCTCACGAATCATATAAACTTCTTCCCTAGATGACAATTCTGCTCCAAGGAGGCATTCATCCAGTTGCTCCAGCTTAGACCTGTCAAAGCACCTTTAATTCCTTCCAATCCATCAGCCAAGCCTCTAGCCCTATCTTCAATATTGAACTTTCCACCTCAAGGGCCACACTTCCAAGTCCTAGCCAGATTTCTTGCCTAGGCCACTGTAACATCCTTCTTACTGGGTCTCTTGCTACCATTCTCACTCGACTCTAGCTCATTGTCCACACAGCTGTAAGGGTGATCTGCAGATGAAGATCAGAGCAGACATTGCTCAATAATACCATGCAATTAAACCCAAACATCTTCTTAAGTCTCACAAGTCTTTGCATGGCCAGTTCCAGCTTATCTCCTGAAGGCCTCTTGCAGCTTCTCCCCTTTGCTCGCTGGGCTCTTGCTGCCAGGTTTATTTTCTGTCTTAGAGAAAACATGAAAGCTTTTCCCGACTTAGCACCTTTGCACACTTAGCTTGCTTACCACCCCCTGCCCCACTGCTTCTCTTCATCGCTTTTCATCCCATAACCACACTTATTTCCTTTAGAGACTTAGGTAAAAAATGAAGTTACTTTTTAATTTATTTACTATGTGTTCATTTTCTTCCCATGCCCAGTAAAACACAAGTTTCTGAAGGCAATGCCCTGCCTTCCTACTTCACCATTTTATCTACTGCATCTGAACTTGTGGCTGACCAAGAGATGCTTAATAATATTTATTGAATTGTGATCCATGTAATCATACACTGAACGGTACATGATACCTAAACTCCAGTTCCAGTACCAAATATCTATTTACAGTGTCAAGCATGTTTTACATATTCTGTTGTGCTACAATTTTACACATTACACAGCCCCCAACACACATAAAGAAGAATGACATCATGGACAGAACATGGATTTCAGCATTAGACAAAACTAGATTTAAATTTCGGCTTTAGAACTTAGTAACACTGTGACCATTTGAAGTGACTTTTTTTTAATCTTAGAGGTCAGGATGGTGTTTACATTTGGGAAGAGAGACTGAGTCGTGATAGGAAAGTACAAGAAAGAGGATTCTGGGATGTTCATAGTGTTTTATTTCTTGATCTGGTCAATAGTTACACAAGTGTGTTCACTGGTTTGTACATTTTTGATAGACATGACTTTCTGTATGTGTGTACACTATTCCTAAATTAAAATGTATAGAAAATAGTGAATTCCTGGGTTCGCTGGTCTGAAAAATGTTAAGTTCTTGAAATATATCGCCAAATTTTTTAATAAAATGATTGCAATTTACATTCCAATCATTGGCTCCCTCATTCACTCAACAAATGTTTACTGTTTGTTTACTAATCATCATTATTAACATACTGTTGACCATACAGAGGCACCTCATTAAAATATATCTTTCTCACTTAATAGCCAATTTATAACTTTTTTTATAATTAGTGAAACAGCATGATTTTTAATATTTTTGTTTTCCACAGTAATTTTTTTCTTGTTAATTATCCATTTAGATGGTATGAATTTTTCTTTTAAGTTTACAGGTTCTTTAATTATTAATAATAATTAATTCTTATGTAGTATTTAGTATTATACCTAATTTTTCTTTTTATGGATAGGATTCAGGAGCGACTTGAGGTTCCATTTTTCCACCAAACTTCTCCTTATGTCTCCGTCACTTATGCTCTCACTCTTTTATGTAGCAAAAGATTGAAAGGAAGTGTACTAAAATATTGCTAGAAACTTGACTGACAAATACAGATAATTTAAATTTTCTTTTTTATATATTTAGTGCATTTAAAATTTTTCAAATTTAATGTGTATGGTATTTACAATCTAAAAAATAAGTAAAACCTAAGGCTTTTAGCACGGAATTTGGCACAGAGAACGTGTTTTTTTTTTTTTTTTTTCCACATACCACTCTCTATTACCCTCCTTTGTCACCTCCTCTGTCCTTGCTAAATCTTCTCCATGCTAAAGAATTCTAGAATGCTTATAATGTACCCTCTCTGAAGTTCCTCAACGGGGAATATGTATTCATCTTAGAAGACAAATGTAGACATCTAATAGAATGACCACCATAAAACCTCAGTGGCTTAGCACCAGTGGTAGTAGTAGTACTGCATAGTCATGTAGAGGATGTTGATGAGAATTTTTTAAACTATAGATTGATGATAATGGTGACAGTTGTGATGGTTGAATATATTTATTGAGTAATATGTATTAATAATTTTTGCTAAGCACTTTATATGCCTCATCTCACTTAATACTCATAACATATCCACACCATAGGTTTTAATACTATCCCTATTTGACACAGGGGGAAATATGGCCTTGTAGAGATTGTATAATTTTCCCAAAGACATCTAGCTAGTAAATGTTGGGCCTAGAGTTCAATCTTGGAAATCTGACCTCAGGGACAAGTACAAATAATGATTGCGTAAGTTACAGCATGGCAGGCCCAAAGGTGAATAAATGGTTTCTGTCCCCAGGACCTTACCGTCTCCTCTTGATTCCAGATGACTATGATGTTCATCTTAACATAGCTGATAAATGTTATTCCAGAGGAAAGCATAGCACCATGAGAGCATATAGGGGCTATGTCTACTCCATGTTAGTGTTAAATATTTTTTCTTACCCCCGTCTCTGCAAAAAGTGCCTCTTCTCATTACTAAAACAATATAGGTTCATGGAAATATAATCCAAATACCTGTATATAAAAACTGAAGACAAATTTAATACAAACAAATGAAAGTTAATAAGCCTATCACTCAGAGTGGTATTTTTCTTTCAGATGTTTATCTGCATAATTTTACAGAATTGGGATAATAGAGCTTACACTCTTTGGTAACCAGACTTAGGCCTTTCCACATGTCATTTCTTAGCCTGAAATATTCTTCCTTCTAAACTTCACCTGTCAAATTGTTATTACTTCTTCATGTCTCAGCTGAAATATTGCTTAACCTCAAAATAAATTAGGTTCCTCTGTTAAACTCTTTCATACCATAACTAATATTTTTCACCATTGGACTTATTATAATTTTAATAAGAGATTCTTAATTAAGGACAGATTTTTGTATTTACCACTAACTCTTCCTCAATGAGGATTTCTATCACAGTATTAATATATCAGAGCAGCACATGTTGGTAAAGTACTCAAAATTAACAGCCCCTTTCCATTTACAGGTTATTATATTTAAGTGTTAGACCTTGAGTGTTTTATGTTCCACTGTAAGAGATTTTCCTGAAGATATTCTACAGCAGCAGCACTTGATGAATATTTCTTGAACTAATAATACATGTTAAACAAAATTTAACTGATTATTTTTCTACCTCATTTTTAAAGGTCTGAATAATATTTATTATATGCCTATATCATAAAGCATTTAATTTCCTATAGTTAAACAACTGCCTTATTGATATTTTATGCTATATATGTAGGCTACAGCAATGAAATACTATATTTTTTAACACAACGAATAAATACCTTGAAATAGAATAGCTATGTATAAAAAGATTTATATTCTTAAGACTATGGACAACTCAACCAGTAACAGAATATGATAGAAAATCTTTTGGAGATTAATATAATATTCAATAAAGGGTCATTCATTCAATATTTGAATATATTTGGTATTCTGGAAAAGCAGTCTTCTGTATTTTTATCAGCAACTTTTCCACTTTTTCTCCCTATTTTTATTGTTGGTGTCCTACTTTGGTTGAATGTACAGAGATTATCTGAAGTCAGTAAGTTCACATTGGGAAGAGTGGTGAAGAAATAGACTCAATTATTAATGATGATTTATTTAAAACATGACACATTAGGGCCATGCTTATATTTTTAAAGTGTAACCTAACTTTTCTCATACCAAATTATTGGGGCCAATCTATAAATCTTGAGTAGTTGGTATTGATTTTATTTGGCATTATAATAGTGTTTTTGTATATCTGACAGCTTAAAAGCATAAGTTTAAGTACAGTTATGAATTATTATAATGCAATTATGATAAATTAAATGTTGTCACTACTTATCTTGCTTTATTATTAATTTATGCTAAGGTTGGATAACTATAAATATAATTCAGGAACACTTTTATCTATGCAACCTAATTTTATACCTAATTTTAAAGCATAGTTAAAGATTTAATAATTTTAGAAATTAAGTACTGTGGTCAAGACCACTAATTGACTCCCTGCATTCCAGCCTCCGTTTCCTCCTTAGCAATAAAACTATAATAGTATCTGGGATAGCAATGAGCTCTATTAAGAGACTAGATTCCTCTGGTTTTCTGGAACCTTGCTATAGCTTTGTAACAAAGTTTTCTCATATTAAATGTAAGAAAAATATTGTATACGACTTCTGCTAATTCTCCCTCTCACTTTATTTCTACCACTTGCTGCCTTGAACTTAAAAAAGTCACCTTTGGCTGTGAAGGGATATTTTAAGTGGCAGCCACCAACTATAAAGCCCAGAAATCATTCTGGAATTGTCTATATCTGGATTTGTTTCTACAAGAAAGTATAAGCCTTCGTGTTTGAGCCAAATTATTTGGTATGTTTTGTATATACAACCAGATCTAATCCTAAATACAGTATATTGGTAATTATCGCAGATATCCAAACTTAATTAAAAACCAGATTGATGATTGGACTGTCCACTGTCTATGAAGTATCTGTGAGTTCCTTAACTCCGAATCCTAAAGCAGAGGAGATAAGATTCCACCTATTGCCCAAGACTGCTGATCTGATAGGAGCTCCTAAGGAAGTTAATGTTTTCTTCCATTCTTGTCTTTATAATGTTACCTTCTAAACACTCCTTTCTTGTTTATTATCAGTTGCTATTATCTATTAATGTGTAACAAATTACCACAAGCTTAGTGTCTTAAAACAACATGTGTTTATTATCTCGCAGTTTCCTTAGGTCAGGAGTCTGGGCATCATCTGAAAGCAGCAATCAAGATGGCAGGCTTGGCTAGTCTCAGCTCAAGGATCAATAGCTTCCAAGCTTAGACAGCTGTTGTAGAATTCAGTTCCTTGTGAACTTTTGGACTGAAGTCTCAGCTCTTTGCTGGCTGTCAGCCAAGGGCTGCTCTCAGGTTCTGACCAGTTGGTGATTGGAGGCCACCTTTACCACCTTGCTCCAGGGACCTCTTCAACATGGTTGCTTACTCATCACAGACAGCAAGGAAGAGAACCTCTAGCAAGACAGTTGTTAAAATCTTATAAATTGTAATCACTAAAGTGACATCCCGATGGCTTTGCTGTATTCCATTGGTTAGAAGCAAGTCACAGGTCCCACCACACAAAATGGGAGGGGATTACACGAAATCGTAAGTACTAGAAGGCAGGAACAAGTGGGAGTCATTGCAGAGTCTGGATGCCACAATCCTCTGAAGCACTTAAAAAAAATCTTTCTCTTATTTATGACCTGTTTCCACTTAACTCTAATACTTATTGACCTAAAGCCTTTTTCAGAAACTTAGTTTTTCAACAATTTGTTTTAATTGTGTTATTTCTTGAGGAGTAATAGAACTTCACCTGGCTTTGGAAGCCTCTGCAAATATAAAATATACTTCTCCATTCCTCCAACTCAGCCACTACAGATATTAAGTAATTCTGGTCTGAGTATTTATCTCCATTGTTTATAATTGAATCAATTCAAGAAAAAAGACAATCCCCCTTAAATTGTGTCCATTTTAAGATAACTAGTAAATGCATATAACGTACTATATGAAAAATAGTCACACACACATTTTCTGCTTTGTTGTTCTGGAGTGGTATTAAGTACAAATCATTATACAATAAGACAAATACTTTGCAATTAGGTGAAAATTTTACACTGAAAGTTAATAATGGAAGTCAAATAGCACTATACTTTTGTCTGTGGATAAATACTAAATGTTTATTTATTTATTTTTTGGTAGGTATTTGGTTTTATTTATTTATTTTTAATTTTATTTCAGAATATTACAGGAGTACAAACGTTTTGGTTACATAAATTGCTTTTGTACTGTTTAAGTCAAAGTTATAAGTGTGTCCATCCCCCAGATAGTGTGCACTGGACTCATTCGGTGTGAATTTACTCATCTCCTCCTCCCCGCTCCCTCATGCTTCATTTCTGATGAATGTTATTTCGCTATGTGCACATAAGTATTGGTCGATTAGTTCCAATTAATGGTGAGTACATGTGGTGTTTGTTTTTCCATTCTCGAGATACGTCATTTGAAAGTATGTTCTCCAGCTCCATCCAGGTTAATACAAGAGGTATCAGTTCACCATTTTTTATGGCTGAGTAGTACTCTATGGTATGCATATACCATATTTGATTCATCCATTCACGTGTTGATGGGCACTTGGGTTGTTTCCACGTCTTTGCAATTGTGAATTATGCTGCTGTAAACATTCGAGTGCAGGTGTCTTTTTTATACAATGTCCTTTAAATCAGTACTTGCTATTTTCTAGCATGGTTCCTAGATTTTGAATTTAAGTTGCTGTTTATCCCTTGGTATGTTTTAAATTTATGAAACTCTGTTGCCCTATTTAGGAAATTGGTGATAATTAGAAAAAGAAAGAATTAGGGATAGATAAAAAGTTGGCAGGATAGAAATGATTTTACATTGCAGCTTTGAGAGAAATAAAGAAAGCTGAGCTAAATATACTGTGATCTTAGGACTTAATTCCTCTCTATTAAGGAGGCAGGAGCTGATATATGAGTGAGGGAGCAGAACAGTCAACAGTTTACTGCTAGAATCTTCTACTTTCTGGCAGAGACAATGTATTATAGTGTTTACAATGGCAAATTGCATGGGATACTATGTTCAAATTTTTACTCTGTCAGTTTGCTTGCTGGATAACCAAGAAAGGATCATTTAATATGTTACTATTTGAGCGTCTGTTTCCTCATCTGTAAACTGGGATTAAAATTCATACATCTCAGTGGTATTGTTGAATATTCAATAAAAGAGTGACCAATATAGTGCCAAATCATTTTCATAGACAATGTATAACTGCAAACCTGAAACGGAAAACTGGAAGTGTGTGTATGTGTGTGTACATATGCGTTAAGTCTGTGTGTGTGTGTGTGTGTGTGTGTGTGTGTGTGTGTATGTGAGAGTATGTATGATGTGTTTATTTTTGACAGGTAGAGAGAGAGTAGTAAATGAAAAAATCATCCCTGAGTATTCCCCCTATGGTTATCCATAGTAACATTCATAGAAAGTTCATTTTCTTCTTAGTATTGAGGTTCATTACATCGTATCCCTAAAGCCGTTTAAAAAAAAAACTGTAATAAAATTAGAATTTGCTTATTAGATACTATATTCGAAATGCTCAGTACATCTATTAACTCATGGTAAGCCTTCAATAAATATTAATTCCTTTCTCAACTACTCCCAATCCATTACTGAAATTCAATAAAATAACTCTGGATACAAATGCTTTCAATTTTATAAAGTAAAACTTTTTCTGTTTCAAAAATACACTTAAAATTTCCATAGTAAAGTCAGTCTAATTTAACGCTTATTATAGTAAAACTTGCTTATGGATAAAAATGTGACATGATGTCTTTTGTAGGTACAAGTTTTGAAATTAAATTTTATGGAAAAATACATAACTCCATAAAAGAGGAAGCTTATAATTTGGATATTAGGTGATGCTCTCAAAATTCTTCTAGGAACATTTCTCAGCATATTTATTATAAGCATTTGAATTGTTTTAAATGACATATTGCATAGTCTCATCCCCGTTGCTAAAATGAACCTCAGAAATTTCATAAAAACCAAAATCTGATTAACATTTCTCTTAAAAGCTGTTTCTCTACATTGTGAAATTGCATTAACTTTTATTCTTTAAAAACCCATTCAATAATGTACATTTCTTCTTATCTTTCTGCTTATTACCCGTTATCTAGTATATTACCTTGAAAATCATTTTATATTACAATTAAATTATTCCTGTATAAATTTATTTATAACAAAGACAGTATAATCTTTGAGTTTTATGGATGTATGCTATCCGTTAACTGCAAGTATCAGTAAAAACAAGGAATTAGAATTTATTTTGAATTTCAAAAATATTGGAGGATGCTTTCTAATATATTTATCTTCTATCAATATATGATAGAATGTGACTGAGAAGAAATTTACAATCTGTATGCTGAGCTATGAAAGAGATGTGTTAAGTATATGATGATTGTAAACTTAGCAATATCTATTACATAAAGTGGATATGGTGGTATATGATAATAAATATGTGAATTGCTATTATTATTTGGAGAACTACATAAGAAAAATGACAAATTTACTCCCATTTAACTTAATCTTGAAAAATGTTGGGAAAAACAAAACCATGCATAATGAAATAATTAGGATAAGCAAGAATTCTCTTTGGGCAGTTATTGCATATGGAAATTGCACTAAACTTGTAGTCAATAGTCATGAGTTACATCCCTGATTTTCTCCTTGCTAGATGTTAAAAGTAGCAAATCATTTAATATCTCCATGTCACAGTTTCTTTATTCGCAGTATAAGGATACTAATACCCACTATATACAGGTGTTATAAGGCTTAATTTAAACAATGTGAACACTCATTGAAAATTGCTGGAAAAATGTTACTCATTATTAAAATTCATATAATACTTTGCCTAATATGAAACACTATTTATCCCTGAGATATTTATTAATAAAATGCAGCATACAGATTTTTCTGTAATATTATTAGAAAACATATTGGAAGTTTACTTCTTCAACATATGGTAGTCCCCATAAGAACGTATTTGTTCTGGAGTTGTAAAAAGGTGCAAGTAATTCTTAGACATTTCCATCTATTAATAGTTGTCTATGTTAGTTGTGATATTGAGAATGTTACTGACATAGATGATGTCTTCACAAATACTGCTTACAGTAGGGAAACTGGATGGACTTTGGTTAACTAAAAAATGTGAAAAAATGTTGAGTTAACTGAGGTCTTCTAAAAAGGAGGATATATGCTTTGAAAATTTGTTATTCAGGTAACTAGTTTCTCTTCTTAAAAGATTATTAGCTTGTTTCCATTTTGTTGTTTTTACTACTAATTCCTCTAGTAAGCAAGTTTCTCAATTGCTGCTCTCTTCAAGCTTTTCTTTTTTTGAAGAAACTTGAAGTTCCCTCTTCGGGAAACTTGGAGGCTCCAGGCTGAAAGAGTTTATTTCCCTTGTTCTAATTACCAGAAGAGGATGATAAAACTTAGTTATATCTAGAACTAAATAGATGGGGACACAATATAAAAGATACATGGAGCCGGGAGCGGTGGCTCACGCCTGTAATCCTAGCACTCTGGGAGGCCGAGGCGGGCGGATCGTTCTGAGCTCAGGAGTTCAAGTCCAGCCTGAGCAAGAGCGAGACCCCGTCTCTACTAAAAAAAAAATAGAAAGAAATTAATTGGACAGCTAAAAATATATATAGAAAAAATTAGCCGGGCATGGTGGCACATGCCTGTAGTCCCAGCTACTCGGGAGGCTGAGACAGTAGGATTGCTTGAGCCCAGGAGTTTGAGGTTGCTGTGAGCTAGGCTGACGCCACGGCACTCACCCTAGGCAAGACAGTGAGACTCTGTCTCAAAAAAAAAAAAAAAAAAAAAAAAAAAAAA
>RJWJ010046626.1:0-11284 GCA_004363605.1 Indri indri | reverse complement strand
CCTGTGCTTCCATTCTGAACTCACCCACATGGCGGCCAGATGGATCTTAAGACACAAATCTGATCATGTCATTCTCCTGCTTGAAACCCCCAGTCGGCTCCCAACTGCCCTGAAGACAAAGCCCAGACTCCTTGGCTAAGTCACAAGACACCCCACGGTCTGGCTCCCGCCCGTCCCCCACCACTCCCCCTCCCACTCTCGGCTGCAGCCGGACCAGGCAACTCGCAGCTCTCTGTGTTCCTGCTCTTTGCTGTTCCTCTGCCTGGAATCCTTGCTCCTGTTTCTCCTTCCTCTCACCTCCTACTCATGCTTTAGGTCTCCGCTCGAATGTCTCGCCCTGCAGGAGGCCTTTTCCCAGAGGCACTGGAAGAGCAGCCTGAAGTCCCGCTGTCACCCTCTTACCTCATTGTGTTTCCCTCTGGTCTCAGAGTTCCACGAGGAGGAGACCGTGTGTGTCTTTTTTTAATTCATGATTCCCCGTGGCCAGTACGTGGTAGGCACCGGGTGATCTTTGTTTATGATTATACATGTTAATGAATGAGGAGACAGGGCCAGAGAGCTAAAGGAATCTGCTCGGTAACACGCAATCCGCAAGAACTAGCGCTTGAGTTTAAACTCAGGTACGGCTGGTTCCTGGGTCCACTGTTCTGCCACAACCTACTGCCCCGCCCCTTCATCTGGACCCCTCCCCAGAACACCCAGGAAGTCCCGAGAGGGGAGCTTGGAGGAAGGGCCCTTCCTGCCCTCCAGCGCCACTTTCAGGGCAGGTGGCACGGCAGACAGAGCTGGGGGAGTAGAAGCAGGGAAGCTACCCCAGGGTCGCAAAGGAGAAACGCACAGACGGCGGCCTGGCACGGACTGTGCTGTGCCGCTGTCCTCCGGGCTGCACGGGCTCTCTGTGCTGTGCGTTCACAGACAGAAGGTGCGTGTGGAGGCTGCGGGCCTCCGCCCTCTGATAGTGCCTTGCCACAGTAGCATGTGGACCGCCCTAAATAAAACAGAAACAGGAAAATAAATTTGTTGTTTTTAAAAAGCCATGCGCTGTCTTTCAAAGCCAAGAGTAGCATTATTTCGAATCACCTGCTGCTTGAGGATGATGTGTGTCCCTGCAGCCACCCAGCCTTAGCGGGACGGAGATCTCACTCACGTGAGGAGGCAAGGGCCCCGGAGCAGCTCCAAAGGCCGACTGCCTGGGGGCATTCATAATTTCCGGAGTTCTCGGTGAGGGAGGGGGCAGGGAAGGGATGGAGGAAGCCTCCGGATCCATCACCGCCAGGGAGCCGCGCGGCTCTATTCCCCAGGCTGGACGCCCCCCCCCAGCCCGTCCCCCTTTCCTTCCTGCTGTCAGCTGCAGCAGACAGGAATGAGGCTGCCGGGCTCCTCAGGGAGCCACCAGGCCTTCTGGGCTGACGCAGCTGCCTCCGCCCCAGCCCCAGTGCTCCCCCGGCCCCATTAACCTGCCTCTCAGCTGTGCAAGGCCTGAAGGGCCTTGGAATCCAAATCCCCCCAGAACATCTGCAGTGCAGGGAGGGGGACCCAGCTGGTGGGGAGAGGAGAGGGGAAGAGAGAGAGAGAGAAGAGGAGGGAGAAAGTGGACCAGAGGGAGGGCCCGTCTGGTGTGTGTGGCCCAGGAGCAGGTGAGGGAAGGCTGGAAACTAGTCCCTGGATCCTTAGTTCTGCTGCTAGCTGAGCTGGAACCGCCAGGAGGGGACGTGGGGAAGGGCGGGGCCAGGGCTCCACGTCATCAGATGGCACCACTTAAGCAATCTTGCTCCTCAGATCCTCAGACCCTCAGATCAGAAACCAACTGCAGACCCTGACCAGCTGGGGCAAATCTTCCCTTGAATTACACCGGTTTTCACCCTGGCGTCCCCATTCCCTGCAACTTCACTCCGTCAAAGCCCCTCCTTCCCCCTAACTCCCCAAACCTGTCCTCTCCGACTTCCGTGTCTTGGCTCAAGCTGTTTCTCAGACTAAGTTGCCTGTCCATTTCCTTTCTGCCAAGCCTTGCCTTCCTACTCCTACATCAATGCAACACTCACCTCCTCCAGGAAGCCCTCCCAGAATGATTCCATCTGACTCTGGGCCTTCTGGGCAGATCGGGAACACTAAATACCAGAGCCAAGCATCCTTATTCTTCATAACTTTTTCTTGTCTCTTAGGCCCTGGGCTTCGTGTGATAGAGCCACACACTCCTGTAGATGAACGGTACAGTGGGGGCTTAGTGGCAGGATCGCTCTGTAATTCAGCCAGCACTAGCTGAGCCAAATGCCCTGCCAGACCCAGAGCCTGCCAGCAACTACCTGCTGCCAGAGGCAGGGAGAAGAACCTGATCGGAATTCAGGTTGGTGGGAAGGGACGAGGCGTGGGCACAGACAATAAATACCCTGTAGGTATTGTCTAGAGATCTGGGGGGGGTGGGGCACTAAGTAATGACCTTTTGGCAAGTCGGGAAGGTGTGAGAAAGGGCCTGATGCCCAGCCCGGGGCAGATGGGTTCCCTTCCTGGCTCCTCCCTCTCCACGGTAAGACCTGACAAGTGTTCCGAATCTGACCGTGCGGAGCTGCCGTGGGTCTTGAAGGTGAAGGGGAAGGAGGAAGGTGAGCCTCAGGGAGAGCCGGGCACTTTGCACGGGCACTCCCACCCCTCCCCTGAATCGGAGCCTCCAGCACACCCAGCCCAAGGAGACCCTGGCACCGGGGCCAGCGCGCCTGAGTCACGGCTCAGTCTGGGACTCGAGATTGTGGCAGCCCAGAGACTCTGCCTCCTTTCAGCTTAAAAGGTGGTGTGTGATTTTAGGGCCTTTCTCTGAAATTAGCTGCGCTTCTCTTTGTAAGCCAGGTCTGCCATTTTCTAGATAAAGGATCATAGACAAATTGTCTGAACATTCTGAGCCTCAGTTTCATAATCTGTAAACTGGCGATAATTAAGTAGTTGTTTGGAAGATTCATGAGATAATGTATAGAAAGACTGAGCAAAATGCCAGGTGCCTCCTAAGTACACAGTCAGTGGTGGTCCTATTGTTAGTATTATTATTAGACTAATCTCCAGGACTGTGGCCCACAGTGTCATCATTTTCCGCTATAGGGGACCCTGAGGCAGGATGATTTGGGCAGAGGAAGGCTGGCTGTGAGGAGCTGGAGCAGGATAAACTCTAGGGCTACCACTGTGGTCCTTCGTGCCTTGCCAGGCTTTGCTGCAAAACCAGATCATCCAGAGAGGGACAGACGCTTCCTGAACCCCCGACCCCAGCAATGGTCCTGCTGGTGGTCAGTCCCCTGCAGCGAGTGAGCGTGGATCATTCCTCCCGTTACCCTTCCGCCGTGTGTCGGGCACCTTCACCAGGCCAGGCACTGACGCGCCGGCCTCCGGTGAGTCTGTTGTCAAGTAAGAGGTGGGAGACGTGTGCACAAACAGCGCGCGCTGGAGCATAGCAGGTGCGTGTGGAAAGTCCAGCATGCTGAGGGAAGGGGAGGAGAAAGTGTTCGCTGGGCACCAGCTAGTGTGCCAGGCACGATGCGGGTTTTAAAGCTGAGCTGGCGGAGATGAAAGGACAGGTTTTGCTGGGAGGGGAAGACCCTGAGCAAAGTGTGAAGCAATGAATAGGGCACAGGGTGGAGAGCGACGTTGGATTTGGAAAAGGGCAGCTTGGTTGGGTGCGGGCCTAGCTGCTTGCGCTTGCAGCGCGGTCTGCCAGCCTGCCCGAGGGAGACCTGTGTGTGGGAGACAGGTCTGAAGACAGAGCTGGGGCTTCAGTGACTAGCTAAGGACTGTTTCCCAGGCAGTGGAGGCCACCACAGAGTTTTGATTTTTTTTTTTTTTAGACAGAGTCTCATTCCGTTGCTCAGGCTAGAGTGCCGTGGCATCAGCCTAGCTCACAGCAACCTCAAACTCCTGGGCTCAAGTGATCCTCCTGCCTCAGCCTCCCCAGTAGCTGGGATTAAAGGCACATGCCACCACGCCTGGCTAATTTTTTCTATTTTTAGTAGAGATGGGTCTCACCCTTGCTCAGGTTGGTCTCGAACTCCTGACCTCAAGTGATCCTCCCACCTCAGCCTCCCAGAGTGCTAGGATTATAGGCGTGAGCCACAGCGCCAGCCACACTGCAGGGTTTTCATGAGACAGATAATGTGTCTCTGAGACAGCACGGTGGACCCAGCTGTCCACAGTGGACCCCCGAGTCTGCTGGGGGTGGGTGAGTGAGGCCGGTTAGGAGACCCCTGCATATAGGGCCAGACAGCAGCAGTGGCCGCGTGGGCAGGAAGAGGGAGCACGGCCTTGGGATTCCACAGCCAGGGCCTGGCGACTGATTAGGTAGGCGATCCAGGGCAAGGTGGGACACAGCAGAGGAGTCTCCTTCCGCTGCCCGCCCCCGATCTTTCCCCGTCTAGCACCTTCCCTGCTCGGCCGCAGGCTCCTTGGAGTGCACCCTGCCAGCTCCCCTCATCTCCGCGCTCCAACAGCCTGGGACTTAATTATACACTGATGCACTTTGTTTTTAAAAAGCATGTTTATTTTTGCTCTGACTCATTGTAGAAAATTTAGAAAATACAAAAAATAAAAAGAAGAAAATAAAAATCATCCACAATTCTACCACCCAGACACAACGCTCGTTAACATTGCTGTGTATTTCTGTACGAACACACATGCCCTTACACACACACACATGCTTTCTCTGTGACACATCACGTCTTTACGTACTAAGTCGGGCTCTGGTTTGTTGTCTCCTCAGAATTGTACTAATGTATCACTAGTTTAACAATTTTAGCTTTAAGTATTTTTTTAAATTGAGATGTAATTCACCTAGCATAAAATTCACTCTTTCAAAGTATACAACTTAGTGGTCATTAGCATATTTACGAAGTTGTGCAATCATCGCCATTATCTAATTCTAGAAGATTTTCATCACCCCAGAAAGCCTTTACTCGTTAGCGGTCACTCCCCATCTCCCCCTCTCCCTGCCCCTGGTAACCACTAATCTACTTTCTGTCCCTCTGGATTCACCTATTCCGGACATTTCATATAAATCTAAGCATACAGTATGTAGCTTTTTGTGTCTGGCTTTTTTTGCTTAGCATAATGTTTTCAAGGTTCATCGTGGATATATTTATGCATGTATCAGTATTTCATTCCTTTTTATGGCTGCATAATATTCCATTGTGTGGATACAGCACATTTTGTTTTACCTATTTATCAATGGACGTTTGTGTTTTTTCCACTTTTTGGTTATTATGAATATGCTGCTGTAAACGTGTGTACGGGTTTTTGTGTGGACATATGTTTTCAGTGATGCTGGGTATATAACTAGGAATGGAATTGCTGGGTCATGTGATAACTCTTCGTACAACTTTTTGAAGAACTGCCAACCTGTTTTCCAAAGTGGCTGCGCCATTTTTTTTTTTTTTTTTTTTTTGAGACAGAGTCTCACTCTGTTGCCCGGGCTAGAGTGCCATGGTGTCAGCCTAGCTCACAGCAACCTCAAACTCCCGGGCTCGAGCGATCCTTCTGCCTCAGCCTCCCAAGTAGCTGGGACCACAGGTGCGCCCCCCAACACACCCGCCTAATTTTTTGTTTCTATTTTTAGTTGGCTGGCTAATTTTTTCTATTTTTAGTAGAGACAAGGTCTCGCTTTCTCTTGCTCAGGCTGGTCCCGAACTCCTGCCCTCAAGCAATCCTCCCGCCTCGGCCTCCCAGAGTGCTAGGGTTATAGGCGTGAGCCATCGCACCAGCCCATAAGGTCTTGATTACTGTAGCTTTGTCGTAAGTTTTGAAATGTGGAAGTGTGAGTCCTCTAATTTTGTTCTTTTCAAGGTTATTTTGGTTATTCTGGCTCCTTTGCGTTTCCATGTGAATTTTAGGATCAGTCTGTCAGTTTCTGAAAAAGGGCCACTGGGAGTGTGGGAGTGGCTGCATTTAATCTGTAGACCAATTTGGGCAGTTTGCCATCTTAACAATGGTTAGTCTTCCAACCCATGAATATGGGATACTTTTCCACTTATTTAGGTATTCTTTAATTTCTTTCAACAATGTTTTATAGTTTTCAGAGTATAGGTTTTGTGCTTTTTTTGTTAAATTTATTCCTAGGTATTTTATTTTTGTTGACGCTATTTTAAATCAAATTGTTTTCTTAATTTCCTTTTTGGGATGCTCATTGCAAGTGTATAGAAATACAATTGATTTTTGTGTATTGATGTTGTATCCTGTAGCTTTGCTGTACTCATTTATTAGGTCTAATAGTTTCTTTGTGGATTTTTGTTAGGTATTTTAATGTTTGATAGGGGACGTCCCTGTTCATTTTTCTGTTGTCTTTTTCTTGCCTATTTATTACAAGACACAAATTTTAGTTTCATTTTACGAGGTTGCTCTCACTTCCTGCCAGAAATGTCCCATTGGGCTCTTAATTGGAATTACATTGTCTATAAATTGAATTGTAGAGGTTTTATATAATTAGAAAATTTAGTCTTCTCCTACAGGATTTATTATCTATCTTAATTCAAAACATCTTTTATATATCTCAGCAATCTTTCTGTAGTTTTTGGTTTTTTTCATTAAGGACTCCTACATGTCTTATTAGAATTATTTCATAATATTTGTTGGGATTTTTTTTGTTTATAACCTTTTTAAGTGGTTATTACTAACGTAAAGGGGATTTTTCACCGTTGTCTTCTGTTTATCATTAGAATTTAGGAAAGTATTGAGGTATAAACATTCATCTTGTATTTGGTCACTTTATTGAATTCTCTTAGTAATCTTAAGAGTTTTACCGTTGATTCTTTTGGATTTTATAGGCATCTAATATTCTTTGTAAATAATAATTATACTGTCTATTACTGTTTTCTGTCTTATGCGTTAGAACTTTCAGAACAATGATTATTAACAATTAGAACAATGAACATATTTATTTTGTTCTGGATTTTAATAGGAAAATCTCTAGTATTTTCTCATAAAGTATGATGCTGGGTATTATTTAACATAGTCTTTCCCATTCTAAGAAAGTATTCATCTATTTCAATATTTTAAGTTTGTTTATTTATTTATTTATTTAGAGACAGAGTCTCACTGTGTTGCCCGGGCTAGAGTGCGGTGGGATCATCCTAGCTCACAGCAACCTCAAACTCCTGGGCTCAAGCAATCCTCCTGCCTCAGCCTCCCGAGTAGCTGGGACTACAAGCACCTGCCACCATGCCCAGCTAATTTTTCTACTTTTTGTAGAGGGGGGCGGGGGGGTCTCACTCTTGACCAGGCTGGTCTCGAACTCCTGGACTCAAGCAATCCTCCCGCCTCAGCCTCTCAGAGTGCTAGGATTATAGGCGTGAGCCACCGCGCCCGGCCTCACTTTCTTTCTTAATGCTTCTTTTTATTTATTTATTTTTAAATTTCAGCATATTACGGGGGTACAAATGTTTAGGTTACATATATTGCCTTTGCCCCACCCGAGTCAGAGCGTCAAGCGTGTCCATCCCCCAGACGGTCTTAATGCTTCATTGATATTTCCGTTGTTCTCCCGCTTCCCGTCTCTCTCCCTTTCTCCTCTTGGTACTCTATTCCTCAGATTGATCCACCTTGGCTTCCCCCAACTCTGAACTCTGTCTCCTCAACTTAAAGTGAACGCGCATTCTCTCTGGGGTTCCCTCTCTTTGTACCGAAGCTCGGGCAATCTGGGCTCGTAGCACGTGTTTCCCTTCTACAGGAATCACCATTCAGTGCTCCCTGTGTCCAGTGTCTCGAACCTGCTGTTTTCAGTCGCTTCAGGCAAAAGGGCGGGTTCAGTCCCTGCAACTCCATCCTGCCTGGAAGTAGAGGCCAGGAACTCCCCTTTCTAGAGTTCTTCATTTTAGTTATCTCTCTTGATTGCCTGTAGTACATTTTTTAGTAATTTTTCCCCCAAGAAGAACACATGGCTACTATATTTTCTGATCCCTTCCCAGTTGAGAGTATATTTTTGTGGCCTTCACACATAATTGTCCTACTATCGGGATATAAAATTCTTGCATCACAATCTATTTTTCTCAGAATCCTGTAGATACAGCTCCATTTTCCTCTGGCATGTCATGTGCCAGAAAATTCTGAGGTCGTCCTTATCATTTTGTTCCTTCAAGGAGAGCATGTTTCTTCTTTATGAATGCTTATAGGATGTTTTTGTCTTTACAATTGAAATTTTTGCCAGAATGTATCTAGGTATCTCTTTTCATTCTGTTTGCTTGGAATACAATAAACATTTAAAATCTATAATATTTTTTCAGCTTCAAATGTCTTCTTTCAATTACAGCTATCATGTTCTTCTGCTCCATTCACTCTGGGCTTAATCCTCTGGAATACCTACAATTCTCAAGTTCAAGTTCATTCTCTTTCCTATTTATCTCATCGTCATTTCCATGACTTTCATCCTTTTGTCCTTTTATTCTGACTTCAAGAGAATGTCTCATGTTTGTTCTCCCCATTGCTGATTCAGTTTTTTGTAGCGCCAGTTCTACTCATTATCACCGACACTGCAAATTGGAATTTTGCTCTTTCAATTTTACTTTCCTTACAATCTCACCGTATCCTACCTCGTTCCATTTGCATTTTAATTTGTCTTTGAAATTTACCTTTATTTTTTCCCATTCTATGCTATTGTTCTTCTATCTCAGTTTTTTTTCTCTTTATGGATTTTTGTTTTTATTTCATAGAGGTCATGATTTCTAGTACCTTACTGAAGATGCCAAATAACTGCTACTATACTTTTACCCTTCTCATTCTAGTAATAAATTATTTTTACTTATTTTATTTTTAAATTTTAAAATATTTATTTATTTATTTTTTGAGACAGAGTCTTGCTCTCTCACCCTAGGTAGAGTGCCCTGGCATCATCATACCTCACTGCAGCCTCAAACTCCTGGGCTCAAGTGATCCTCCTGACTCAGCCTCCCGAGTAGCTGGGACTACAGGCATGCGCCACAACGCCTGGCTAAGTTTTCTATTTTTAGTAGAGATGGGGTCTCGCTCTTGCTCAGGCTGGTCTCAAACTCCTGAGCTCAAGTGATTCTCCCATCTCAGACCCCCAGAGTGTTAGGATTACATGCATGAGCCACCACGCCCAGCCTTTTAAATTATATTTGGAGACATAATTATCCTCTGGTTTTTCAGGATGCTATTAATATTACCTCTTCCTTGCTCTCCAAATTAAAAAAATGCTGTTTTGTAATCTGTTCTTTATCTTTTTAAAAACTTATATTTATTTTTTATTTTTTTCCATTGTGATAAAATACACATACCATGAATTTTACTATCTTAATTATTTTTCAGTGTGCAGTTCAGTGGCATTAAGTACATCCACATGGATATGCCGCCATCACCCCTTCTATCCACAGACCTCTTTCATCTTGCAAAACCAAAACTCTGTCCTCATTAAACAATAACTTCCCCTCTCTCCCTGGCAACCACTATTCCACTTTCTGTCTCTATGAATTTGACTGTTCTAGGTATCTCATATAAGTGGAATCATACAGTATTTGACCTTCTGTGACTAGCATATTTCATTTACCATAATGTCCTCAAGATTCATCCATGCTGTAGCATGAGTCAGAATTTCTTTCCGTTTTGAGGCTGAATAATATTCCGTCGTGCGTAGATACCGCATTTTGTTTATTCATCCATCAGTGGACACTGGGCTGCACCCACCTGTTGGCTATTGTGGGTAACGCTGCTATGAACAGCAAGATCCTGCTTTTTCTCCTTATCTTTGAATAGAGAAAATCTTATCTAGATATAGCATTTGTCACTAGGGAGGTAATGTGAATTTTCCCGTTTTACTCTCTCTCCTCCCAGGGCCAGTTCAATCAGCTTCTCATGTATACAGCTGGAAAGCAGATTGATGTATACAATTCCCAGCCCAATTTTTAGCATCTAAGAAGATACTCGTCTGGTATAGCTCTGGTGTCCTGTGGTGGAATCTTATTCCTCATCCAACAATTGGTTATCCAGTTCTCTCCACCGAGGTCTGTATGAAAGGCTGCACCAGTGGTTTGCTGCCCTGGGCAAACGTTAGAATCACCAGAGGAAATTGTAAACAATGCTAAGGGTAGGCCCCGCCCTGAACCACGTGAGTTAGAATTTCTGGGGGCAGGCTCAGGTGTCACGGTTGTAAGAAGCTTCTCAGGTGATGCCACTGTGGAGTCCAGGTAGAGAATGGCTGCTTTTCCTCAAGACAGGAGGCCACCAAAGCTGTCCTCTGTCTGCCACAGGGCAGCCCTTGCCGCTCAGGAGGAAGGTGCCACTTCCAGACCCCGCTCCTTCCTGCCACATTATTCGGGGAGTCGAAGCCCGTGAGTGAATATGGAAATGTGGGTTGTGGTGGTGGCGGTCACTCACACAGCACAGGGGCTTGGCTGGCCAGCTTTCTGGGCTCTGATTCACAACAGACAGATGGGGAGGGAGGCAATGCTTTTCTGTCTTCCACCCAGGTGGGCAGGGCTGCTCTGTTTTACAAGGCAAAACAGAGCAAAACCACGCATTATCAGCTATTTTCCTTAGTTCCATTAACCTCAGGGTTAGCAGAGATGTTGTCAGATTGTGGTTAAGTGCTGCTGTTGTTCGAGGTCTAAGTTTTCATCTTTTTGTTTTTGTTTTTGTTTTCAGTATCCTTATGGGTGTTTTAGTGAGAAGGTGATTAAGTTTTCCTCCATTTTAACTGGAAACGACTTCGTTGTTTTACTCGTTCCTTCGTTCCCTGCCTAGGCTGGAGGAGAGGAATCGTGGCTGGTCTCCCCACGTGTTGATGGTCAGCACGGGGCGGGGTGTGGTGGGTGATTACGGACCAACCAGCGAGGACTGAGAAGACGCTGAGCGTAGGAGGGAAGATCCCGGTGTGAGGGTCGGTCAGGAGGCTCTAAAAAGAGAGGACTTGTAAGCAGAGCTTTGAAGAGAGGAGGGGGACGCATGTTTCAAACGGGCACCAGCCTGTGCAAAAGCAAGAGATGGAAAAACCACATGCTCTGTGACGAGGAGGTGGGGGAGGGACGCATTTGCAGATGAAGTGGAGAATTGAGGGAACTTTCTGAGAAATGAGGCTGGTGAGAGTCACTTCAGGGAAGGGATCTCCAAGCCCAAGCCAAAGAGTTTGGAATTGACTGGAAGCCTTAGACAATTCTGAGCAGGAGAAAATTGGGATGACAACATGGGGGACGATTCTCTAGTCTGTGTGGGGGGATGGATGGAGAGATGGGTGGATGGAGAGATGGGTGGATGGAGAGATGGGCGGATGGAGAGATGGGCCGATGGAGAGATGGGCCGATGGAGAGATGGG
>RJWJ010046625.1:0-11450 GCA_004363605.1 Indri indri | reverse complement strand
GTGATGGAGCTCAGATTTGAGCCCAGGCTTCTGGCTCCCAAGTCTGAGTATTTTCCCACAACTCTACAGGGGGCCTCAGGAGCCACTGGGATGTTTCTCCTCATCTGACATCCCTGTCCTAGTCTGTGACCCAAGGTAGGCTCTCAGCATCATCATTCTCAGATCAGGTTGTTTAATTAATTGATTCCCAGAACCTTCTGCTCCAAAATCTGTGATGTTTTGGCCACATGTCTTTTAACCAGATATTTTGAGACAGCTTTGCAATTCACAAACTCATTCCAAAAGGCAGCTCTAAGCTGAATAATTTGTGCTACAGTCAGATGTTCCTGGGTTCAGATCCCAGCTCTGTCACTTCTAGGCTGTGTGGCCATGGGCAAGTCATTTAACCTCTGTGGGGCTCAAGATCCTCACCTGTTATGTGGCTGTGCTAATAACTGTCCATACCTTATAGGTTATTTCATAAGTTCAGTGACATAACACATTCAAGACACTTAGCTCCTAGTTTATACCTAATTAAATAACTATCAATTATAATGAAAATAAATAATAATAATTTAACAACCCAGTGACATGAGTATTATCAGTTTCATTTACTAATGAGGACATTTGGGTTCAGTGACAATGGGTGATGAGCTCAAGATCACATTGTTGCTAAGTGTTAGGACAGGACTTGAACTCTGATATTCCAACACCAGGTCTTGCAGGGTTTTTTCTCATGATAGGTAGGGCCTAAACATATACATTTCACATATGAATTATTCTTTCATTCAGATTCTGTAAACAATATATAAATTGTATATAAATATACAATTCCTACACTTTTCTTTTTCAAATACATCCACTCAAGGGAAAGATAAATATCTATTTTCAAGTTAAATATAAATTATATTCAGTCAAAAGGAACTGTGAAAACCAAACAGGGGCTGTGTGAAATGCTGATATGATAATTTAATAGCAATGAAAAAATAACCACCTAACATTCAATGATAAGATTTAATTGAGTAAAGTCAGGAAGGGCCAATATATACTGTGTCATCTGTGCTTATCTTTAAAGAAAAAAAAGATTCCTAAATAAGGAAGATATGAAGGATTAAATTATTTTGCTTTTTCCAATTTATAGATTTTAAGATTAAACCTGAGGTATTTGTCTCCAACACAAATGCTGATTTGTGTGTGATTGTTTTATTTTATTTTATTGTAAGAACACTTGACATAAAATCTACCCTGTTAACCAGTTTTCAAGTGCAGAACACAGTTTTGCTGGCTGTAGGTTCAATGTTGTACACCAGATCTTTACGGCTTCTTCATCCTGCTTAACTGAAACTTTATGCCCAGTTTAGTAACTTCCATTTCCCCTCCTCCCAGCCCCCGGCAACCACCATCCTGCACTCTGATGCTACAAATTTGACTATTTTAGAGCCTTCATATAAGTGGAATCAAGCAGTATTTATTTTTCATCACTGATAGGTAGCACCTCTTTCTGGCAGCTGCGGGGGAAGCCTCAGCCTTACTTGAGGTCTATTTCAGGAAGGAAGTTGACTGATGAGTAAATATCACAGTCTTTGCCGAGGAACTCTCTCCCTGCAGAGAAGCAAAGATTTTTTGTTTTGTTTTGTTTTTCTTTTCTTTTCCTAGCATACTCACTGTTAGACTCCTCACCAGTAAGGAGAGAAATGTGAACAGTTTCTAGAAGCCAAGTCTTCAGTCTAAACTCAATGGAAACTCGAACTGATTTTGGGTGGACTAGCCCAAGTATCTCAGTGGTGTGCAGCTTGGTGAGAAGAATCCTGGGCTGACCTTCAATAGGTTTAATTCAGATTGCGGTTCAGGGCTTGGGCATGTAAATTGCAGGAAGCGCTGGAGAACTAAAGATGCTCCCTCTGAAGCGTTTAGCCAGGAAGGGGTGGCATCTAGGATCATAAATTGCCCTGTGGCTTTTCAGGAGTTTATGAGCTCCCAGGCCTCCTCCACAATAGGATGCAGGATGGCTCTTAACACCTCATTAAGGAGGTTTTTCCAAATGCTAATAATAAAAAGCAGCCCTAAAAGTGCGGCTCATTTTTATTCAGAATCTTCTCCTGTGGAATATAAAAAGATGTCATAAAATGGAGATACAATGGGGAGCCTACATCTTGGGTAGACCCGTTAAAATGTTTGTGCGGGCAGGGATCCCGGGGAAGTCAAGGCTGGGTCCCTGGGGTGGGAAACCGCCTTTTTCTGGCAAAGCTGCCTTCAGTTTCTGGAAAAATGCAATGACAATGAGCCCCATAATCACTGTATTGTTTTATCAACAACTGAAATATCATTTTAAACTTTTGCTTTCTGATCACAACACAGCTTTGCCACCAGGGCCTTTTCACACGCTGTCCCTAAAGCTTTTATTTATAGCATAGTCTGCAGCGGTCCCCAACCTTTTTGGCACCAGGGGCCGTTTTCATGGAATATAATTTTTCCACGGACCAGGGAGCAGTAATGGTTTCGGGATGACTCAAGTGCATTACATTTATTATGCACTTTATTTCTATTATTATTACATTGTAAAGTATAATGAAATAATTACACAACTCACCATAGGTTGGGGGCCCAGGTCTATGGCATCTATCTAGGCCAAAACTAATTTTTCTTTTTTTAAAGAGGGACCAGTGCTTTAAAAAAAAAAAAAGGTATGTTCATAAAACCTGGGACAGTGAGAAAAGTTGCTGCATGTGAGGCTGCAAGTGATTCTTCTTTCCAGAGATTCTGCTATGGGCCCATTTTAGCTAGAAGTTAAACTTGGACTACTCCGAATGGAAAACCGCTCAATCACCATTCAGCTGTGCAACTCTGGCATGGGACCTCTTCCCTCTAAGCCATCTTTTACTCTGTAAAATAAGACTAAGAGTTAGCAATGCCTACCTGTCTGGGGTATATTCTGAGGCTCAAATGAGATAATGCTGGCAATATGCTCAGTGTGGTCACCGGCAGTAGAAAGCCCTCAATGAATGGTACTTAGCGTTCATTCATTCATTCAACAGATCTTTACTGGGCACCTATTTTGTGCCCAGGACTGTTCCAGCCTCAAACAACAAAAAGTCCATACCCTTTTGAGCTGACACTGCACTAATTGTTCTCCAGGGCACAGGAAAATGGGATCTAGTTGCTACTCTGCCCCTTGCTAGGCATGTGAACCCCTCAACCTCTGGGGCAAGGGGCTCCCTCAGGAAGCATGGGCATTTCCTTGGTTTAGACCAGGGTTTCTTAACCTCAGAGCTATGGAAATGTGGGACACTACAACTCTTTGCTGGGGAGAAGGGCGCTACCCTGTGTGTTGTAGAATGTTTAGCAGGGTCCCTGGTCTCTATCCTTTAGGTGCCGTAGTTGTAAGGATGAAAAATATGTTCAGACGTTGCCCGATGTCCCCTGGGGGCAAAATCGCCCCTGGTTGAGAACCAGTGGTCTCAATGAATTTCTGTGGCTCTCCAGACCTCAGTTTCCTCCTCTCTGAGCTGGGGTAACAATCTTACTATTTCACAGTTAATCAGATGTGAGAAGTGAATGAAAGAAAGGATTTCCTGGCACACAGTGAGCCCTCCATGAAAGTGACGTATTAGCTGATACTAAGGATTAGAGCAAAACTTTCGTGCGTGTCGCCTCTGGCGAGGACTTTGGGGGAAGCCAGTGTTTGGAGTATTTCTGTTTGGTCTCAGGTGCTCTGAACTCTGACATGCCCGAGATCTGGTGGGGGATCTCACCTCATCCCATCTCTAGTGCTCCCAGATGAGCGGGACCAGGTTCGCACCGCCACGACCAGCGTATGTCCGCGAGGGATTGATTGACCTTCCCTCCAACTTGGCCTTTGCCGGTGAAAGAGTCTAGGCAGGTATAGAAAATTGGACTTGACTTTTTAACATGCAAATGAAGCTTGGCCTCACGTCCATCTTCTCTGGGGTTTCTCTTATCCTTTCGGTTAACAATAAAGCTAGGCTTGCTTCTAAAGGCTTTTGGTGGGAAGCTTCTGGAAACTCCAGAAATCCCGATTCGTGTAGATTAAGAAAGTGAGGAAGAAATGGCGCAGTTCGGAGCATGGGCCATGGAGACATGGACGCTGCTTAAGGTGTGACCATGGGCAAGTCAACTCACCTGTCAAAGGCGGGTAATAATAACACCGAGCCCATCTGGTTGTGAGGTTAAGGGAGAAAAAGTAAGTAATGAGCTCTCTTTGCCCAGTGCCTGGTGCACTGAGCTCGAGCGATAAGTGGTAGCTAAATACGGAAAAAATTCCATTGCCCTCCCGGTTCCAGGCGTTGCTTGTCCCCACGGCACGGAGGAAAGCAGGAAACCCACGCGGGCAGGTTGCCTTGGGACTTTCCTGGTCTCATGTCCCGGGACACCCTTCCACCCCGGCAGGACGGGACAGTTGGCCACCCGAAGGGATGACTTGGAAAGTGATTTTCTGGTTCAGTGTCCCGGGCAGAGACCGCCGTGGGGTTAGACTGTGACTAGCTGGTGGCTTGGAAAAAGCGAGCCCCTCTCCGCACGGGCCGCGCCGGGAGAGAGCTCCGCGAGTTTCGGGGGGAGGTTTACGAGCACTCTGCTTGAAGGTTTAATGGTCCGGAGTGATTTATCCTATCTGGAGAGTCACTGCTATAAGGAGAAACCTGCTCCTCCGAGCTCCTGCCTGCCTTTACCAGCAAACCTTTCATCTTCCCGGAGCGTCGTCGCCAGCCCCCATAAATAACCTCGTTTCGGCCACACAGAGGCAGGGCCCGTCCGCCTGCAAGACCGGACTGCTCACACAGTGGGTTCCTGAACCAGTTTGACCAGAACCTGGGACGTCTTAGTAGGATCTGCTGGGGGTGTTTTAAATGGGTAGGAAGCTGCGGGGGGAATTGGGTGGCGGGTCTCTGCGATGATGAGCTCAAAACCAGACTCTGCTCTCCAAAGTGGGGGAGGGACCCGCTAAGTTACCTTCTGCGGATGTCTCTGAGAACTTAAAATACAAGAATGCCTTCCCCTGGTAAAAATGTTATCAACTGGGGGTGAATAATAATAATGTCCGTACATTGTTATGTTTTAAACTAGTACTGTCCATCAGAACTTTCCACATTGATATAAATATTTTATAATCTGTACCATCTAATATGCTTGCAAATAGCCACGTGTAACTACCGGGCCCTTGAAATGGGGCTAGTGTGATGGAGGAACTGAATTTTTTTACATTACTTACTTTTTTTTTTTTTTTTTTTTTTGAGACAGAGTCTCACTGTGTTGCCCGGGCTAGAGTGCCGTGGCATCATCCTAGCTCACAGCAACCTCAAACTCCTGGGCTCAAGCGATCCTTCTGCCTCAGCCTCCCGAGTAGCTGGGACTACAGGCATGCGCCACCATGCCCGGCTAATTTTTTCTATACATTTTTAGTTGTCCAATTAATTTCTTTCTATTTTTAGTAGAGACGGGGTCACGCTCTTGCTCAGGCTGGTTTCGAACTCCTGAGCTCAAACAACCTGCCCGCCTCGGCCTCCCAGAGAGCTAGTATTACAGGCGTGAGCCACCACGCCCAGCCCTTACTTTCAATTAATTTAAATTTAAACAGCTACATGTGGCTAGTGGCTACCATGTTGGACAGCACAGTTTTAAACTAATAAACAGGCTGGACATGGTGGCTCACATGTGTAATCCCAACACTTTGGGAAGCCAAGGCAGAAGGATGGCTTGAGGCTAGGATTTCAAGACCAGCCTGGGCAACATAGCAAGACCCCATCTTTACAAACAATTTTAAAATTAACTGGGCATGGTGGTATGCACCTGTAATCCCACCTACTTGGGGGAGACTGAGGTGGAGGGCTCATTTGAGCCCAGGAGATCAAGGCTGAAGTGAGCTACGATCACACCACTAACATTCCACCTTGGGCAACAGAGCCATACCCTGTCTCTAAAAATAATTTTTAAATAATTTTTTTAAATAATAAAAAAAACTATTAAAGAGATATTTACAATTAAATATATCATTGTAAAGGCTGTGCTTATAATTTTCTTTTCAGATCCCAACAGTAAAAGAGAACTTTACCATCCATATCACCATGGTGGTCCTATGTTCTTGCAGTGTGTGCTGTTCACATCAAAGTTACCAACTGACTAGGGGTTAAGTATGTTCTAGGTCATTGCAGCCTTGCTTTACTTTCCATACCTGTGATAGTCAACAGAAAAATCGGATACTTAGAATGAATTAAGTCTCAGAAAACATTTTGTATAATAACTATAAAAACATTACATTGCAGGCCGGGCATGGTGGCTCATGCCTGTAATCCTAGCACTCTGGGAGGCCGAGGCGGGAGGATGGCTCAAGGTCAGGAGTTCAAGATCAGCCTGAGCAAGAGCAAGACCCCGTCTCCACTACAAATAGAAAGAAATTAGCCGGACAACTAAAAATATATAGAAAAAATTAGCCGGGCATGGTGGCGCATGCCTGTAGTCCCAGCTCCTCGGGAGGCTGAAGCAGGAGGATTGCTTGAGCCCAGGAATTTGAGGTTGCTGTGAGATAAGCTGACACCACGGCACTCTAGCCAGGGCAACAGAGAGAGACTCTGTCTCAAAAAAAAAAAACCAAAAAACGTTAAATTGCAGAACTAGTATATCTAGTTTCAAAGATTGAAGCAAATATTCTAACAATTAAAAAGGTATATATAATAAAATTAAAAAGTGAACAATAAAAAAATACCACCTTAATATCCCCACCCACCTCACCTCCACTACCACTCAGCTACATCCCCAGGTCCTCACAGAAGCCACTCCTAGCACCTCTGGCTAAATTAGTCCAGGCCTTTCTCCAGACACATAAAAATACATGTGTGTGCGTTTACATATAATTTTCTTATGAAATTGTGGTCAAGTATGAATACCAATCTATATCTTGCTTAGTTCTTGCTTTAATTTTATAAGAAGTATATCAAATCATTTTTGTTGTAAAAAATATCAAAATCATACACAACAAACAAAAATTCCCATCACAGCCCCCCTTTCTCTCTCCCCTTCATAGAGAGAATCACAGATACCATTTCGGTTTATAGTCTTTCAGATTTTTTTCTGCATATTGGAACCAAGATAGAAATACATAGCTTTATTTTTTTGTGAATGCCCAATAAATGTATAAAGTGATGATTAACCTCATTAATAATTAAGACAGTGCAAGTTAAAACCACCAGATTGGCAAAAATTAATAAATTTGAGAGCATCGAGTGTTGGCGAGGATGTGGGGCCACGGAAACTCTGTACACTGTTGGTAAATGCCCTATGACCAAGCAATCGCACTCTTAGTTGGGCACCTTAAAAATTTCCCGCATATGTGCACCAGAATGAACAAGCATGCTCCCGGCAGCATTGTGAGTAACAACAAAAAATCTTCAAACAACCCAAATGCCCCTTCCCAAGGAAATGGGTGAATTATGTGATCATTATACTTTCGAATACTATACAACTGTGAAATTAATACCATTCCTGGATGAATCTCAGGAGCATAATATTAACCAAAACCCATAAATAGCAAAGAATGCACAATGCTTCCCAAAAAGCGTATAACGATTAAAAGAATAATTGCTTAGTGATCTATGTATGTGCAGTCATATTATAAAGTAAAATAGATGTAAAATTCAATATATGGATATTGTGGGAAGAGAGGCTGTAGGCAGGATGCAAAGATAGGATTCCATGGTAATGTGGCATCTCGTCAGAAGGATGGTGGGTGGATGAGTATTTGTAGTATTGTAATTATACTCATCATATATCTCTTAAATATTTTAATCACGTATGCAGATTTTAATTTTTAAAAAACAGAGGCGACCCTTAATTTGTGACTTTAAATCCAATCTCTTAAGCCATGAGAGAATCACTCCTAAAAAATGCTTTTAAAAATTTTACATCTGTAATAGAGAGAATATTGTAAGTACATTGTAAGTAAGAACATTGGCTTTAGCATCAAACTTGAGCTGCATCTTATAGCTGTGGGAAAGTGGCCAATCTCTCTACATCTGGATTTCCTCATCCCAAAGTGGGGATAAGAATAACCCTTACTTTATAGGGTTGTTGTGAGGATCTGAATTAAAATGAAACAGTGGGCTCTTTAAAAGCTCATTTATGTCTTATTTATGCATCTCTAGGTTCTATTTGTAGTACCTGCTGCATAAATATTTATTAAATGATTTGATAATGTGTGAGCACATACCTCCAATATGGGCGTGGTTCCAACTAAATTTCCCATTCAGACGTCTCATCTGATTGTCAAAGCTGTCTCTCCATCTGTCTACTCCATAGTTACTCATTCATCTAATTTATTCATTCACAAATATTAATGTTTATTGAGGACCAGTTATATGCTAGGCACAGCTCTAAGCTCTGGAGACGCAGCAATGACCAGGAAAGACAAAGTCCCTGCCCTTATGGAGTGGATATTTTATTGGGGTTGAAGGACATTAAACAAATAAATATTAATAAATAACTAAACAGGGGAAATATCTTGGTATGAAGGCATATAAGACAAGGAGATACAGTGGTTGGGAAGGGTAGATATGTTGACTAGACAGTCTTGGAAGGCCTCTCTAGGGAAGTATAACATCTCGGGGCAGCAGGAACAGCAAGTGCAAAGCCACTGAGGCAGGAACAAACTTATAGGAGAGAAGTCAGGAGAGCCAGAGTGACAGGAGTTAAGAGAGCAAAGGGAAGAGTGGCTGAAGGCAATGTCAGGGAGAGGGGAGAGGCCAGGCCATTTAGAGTTTGAAGACCAGAGTGTGAGCTCTGGATTTTGTAAAAGGTAGTCATGGAGAAAGTTTGAACAAGTGAGTGTGGGACTGTGAGTTTTAAGGTATACTGTATATGTAATAAAACTTAAAAGTTCTTAAATGTACAGTCAATGAGTTTGGACACTTGAAATCACCACCCAAAACAACACATAGATCAATTCTATCACTCCAGAGGGTTCCCCAGTGCTCCTGTCCAGTCAAGCCAATCAAATTCCCCATCCTCCTACTGAGAATCATATTCTGACAGATCACCATCGATTACCTTTTCTAGAATCTCATATGAACTATTCATCCATGTCATTGCTTATATCAGTAATTCATTTCTTGCATTGATAAGCCGTCTTCCGTTGTATAAACATACTACAACTTGTTCATCTCTTCTGCTGATAGATAATTGAGTGGTTTCAGTTTGGAACATTATGAATAAAACTGTTATGAATGTTCTTGTACAAGTCTTCTTATGGAAATGTTTGATTCCTCTTGGGTAAACAGCTAGAAGTGGAATTGCTACGTTACAATGCAGGTGCACACCTAACATCATGTGAAACTTTTAAACAGTTCTCCAACGTGGTTGCACCATCTTACGTTCCCACCAGCACTGTAAGAGTTCCAATTTCTCCAGATCCTTGTCAACATTTGATATTGTCAGTTTTTTTTATTTGAGCCACTCTAGTGGATAGGAAGTGATATCTCGTGTTTTGTTTTTGTCTTTAGATTTTTTTTTTTTTTTTTTGAGACAGAGTCTCACTCTCTTGCCTGGGGCAAGTGCTGTGGCATCAGCCTAGCTCACAGCAACCTCAAACTCCTGGGCTCAAGTAATCCTACTGTCTCAGCCTCCCGAGTAGCTGGGACTACAGGCATGTGCCACCATGCCTGGCTAATTTTTTCTATATATATTTTTAGCTGTCCAATTAATTTCTTTCTATTTTTTGGTAGAGACGGGGTGTCGCTCTTGCTCAGGCTGGTCTCGAACTCCTGAGCTCAGAACGATCCGCCCGCCTCGGCCTCCCAGAGTGCTAGGATTACAGGCGTGAGCCACCGCGCCCGGCTTGTCTTTAGATTTAATATATGTACAGAGAAAAGTTCAGATCTTAATGGACAGTTCCGTCAGATTTGGCAAATGCACGTACCCACATGGTGTACGCCCCTATCAAGACAGAACACGCCCATCGCCCTGCAGATTCCCTCGTGCCCCTTCCCACTCAATCCGCCCACCATCCCCAAAGCAAGCACTGGTTTGATTTCCGTCAGAGTAGGTTAGTTTTGCGTA
This sequence comes from Indri indri, assembly GCA_004363605.1. Classification (NCBI taxonomy): domain Eukaryota; kingdom Metazoa; phylum Chordata; class Mammalia; order Primates; family Indriidae; genus Indri; species Indri indri. The sequence continues at coordinate 1,409 of RJWJ010046625.1, read as the reverse complement.
TTCTAGAATTTTATATGAATGAAATAATAAATACAATAAGTGTGCTTTTTGGGTCTAGCTGCTTTCACTCAATGCGATGCTTTAGAGGCTCACCTGCATCGTTGTGTGTGTCAGTAAGTCATTCTTTCTAATTACTGAGTGGTACTGCGTTATACGAATGTGCAGTCATGCATCATTAACAATGGGGATACCTTCTGAGAAATGCATCATTAGGCAATTTCGTCCTTGTGCAAACATCATGTAGTGTACTTACACAAACCTGGATGGTATAGCCCATATGCACCTAGGCCCTGCGGTCTAGCCTATTGCTCCTAGGCTACAAATATGTACAGAATGTTCCTGTACTAAATACAGCAGGCAATTGTAACACAGTGGTATTTGTGTATTGAATCATACCTAAGCATAGAAAAGGTACAGTAAAAATATGACATAGAAGATAAGAAATGGTACACCTGTGTAGGGCACCTACCATGAGTGGAGCTTGCAGGTCTGGAAGTTGCTCTGGGTGAGTCAGTGCGTGAGTGGTGAGTGAGTGTGAAGGCCGGGGACATTACTGTACACGACTGTAGACTTAAACATTGTACACTTGGGCGACGTTAAATTTATTTTTAAAATAAAATAATGGTGCTGCAAAGTTACGACAACTACAGTGTCACTAGGCAACAGGAATTGTTCAGCTCTGTTATGATCTTATGGGACCGCTGTCACATGTTCGGTCCACTGCTGACCGAAATGTCGTTATGCAGCACATGACCGTACCAGAGTTTGAGTACTCATTGTCTTGGAGATGAACTTGGGGCTGCTTCCAGGTGGGACTATTGAGAATAAAGCTATCATAAACATTTTTATATGTGGTTTGTGTGGATGTGGTTTTCATTTCTCCTGGATGAATACCCACGAGTGGAATTTCTGGTCATAGAATTTCCAAATAGTTCTCTAAGTTCCGTATCCCATCGCACACTCCCACCGGCAGTGCCAGAGACAGGCTGCACAGACTACCCAATATTGGGTGTTGTTAGTCTTTTTTGATTCTAGTCATTCTTGTGGGTATGAAGTGGTGTCTCCTTGTGGTTTTAATTGTATTTCCCCAATGACTAATGAACTGAGCATCTTTTCATGCCGAGTTTCATTTTTAATAGATTTTACTCCCGCTACTAATAGAGACCAGACCAGAAGGACTCAAAAGAGGAAGAGGGGACCTCGTGGAAGGCTTGCGGGGGAGGTGGGAGGAGCGATCAGGATGGGGATGGGTTTTGAGAGCACAGGAGTTCCTGAAAGAGTGGATATGTGTTGTCAGAGAGAAAAAACAAAGAAGATGCTCAGCTTTTGCCCTGAAACAGCCGGGTAGCTGGCGATGCCCTTTCCTGAGATGAGGGACACTGGGAGAATAGACACAGATCTGGAGGGGA
>RJWJ010046624.1:0-11285 GCA_004363605.1 Indri indri | reverse complement strand
TAGATGATTATATTTAAGGAGACTTATTAACTTTTTAACCGTAAATAAGATAGTCAAATTAACCTCTATCTTTCTAGAATAAAAGAGGAGGAATTTAACCAAGATAAGAAAGAGAAAACGAGATATAAACTGAAATTATTGAAATTTTACTTTAAAAGATTTTGAAAGTTTACTTTTTTTTTTTTTTTTGGAGACAGAGTCTTGCTCTGTTGCCCTGGGTAGAGTGCGGTGTGTCGTCATAGCTCACTGCAACCTCAAACTCCTGGGCTAAAGCAATCCTCCTGCCTCAGCCTCCCAAATAGCTGAGATGACAGGTGTGTGCCACCATACCCAGCTAACTTTTTCTATTTTTGGTAGAGATGGGGATTCGCTCTTGCTCAAGCTGGTCTCAAACTCTTGACCTCAAGCGATCCTCCTGCCTCAGCCTCTCAGAGGACTAGGATTACAGACATAAGCCACTGCACCTGACCTGAAAATGTACTTTTCTAAAGCAATGAATTTTATGAATTCAAACTTTTAGGTAACATAAAATTTACGTTTTATTTTAAAAACCATTTTTAAAGTTTTTCTATAAAATTTCCCATATTTAATGAGAGCTTTAGACTATCCCAAGATTTTTCTTTAATAGAAAAATAAATTTTAAAAAAAGACCATGAAAGAATAACTTGACCTTGAATTGTAACATAATTTTAAATTCATAGGACAATATAACGCAATTGTATTATCACCTATGATTTCTTGAACTTCATTCTGGTTCATAGCTGGTTTAACGGCTTTGTCCCGTGAAGTAGAGGATTTTGCCCCCGTCAGGCTGTGTGTGGCCATATATTCATTTGTGTAAAGTACTTGCATTAAATCATTAATAAACTTCTGAGGCTTGCTCTTATTACAACGGGCAATCTGCCATTTTTCAATCTTGAACTAAAAAATAAAACAATAATTGAAATTGGAAAAAGAAAGTGATATCTGGAAAAATGCATTACGTATTGAGTACAGACATACCAGAAAACAACATCAACATTCTTTAAGGTGATGTATTATACTTTTAACATATATTTTACATTTCAGGGGTTGGAGTTAAATATTATCTTTGAGGTAACTCTCAATATTTATGAGTGGGTCTATACAAATTCTTGTCATGGATTTGGTGCTTTACGAATTAGTCCCATACACAACACTTCATACTAAGTGTGGTAGGCAGAATAATGGCTTTCTGAAGAAGACCACATCCTAATTCCCAGAACATGTAATATGTTACCTCACAGGGCAAAACAATTTTGTAGTTGTGATTGAAGTTAAGTACCTTGAGTCGGGAGATTATCTTGGATTATCCAGGAGGGGCAAATCTAATCATATGCATCCTTAAAAGGAGAAGAGGGAGGTGGAAGTATGGATCAGAAAAAAGAGAGAAAGCAAATTCTAAGAGAGAGAGGGACTTGACCTGCCGTTGCTGGCTTTGAAGATGGCGGAAATGGACCATGGACCAAGGAGAATGATCGCCTCTAGAAGTGGGAACGACCTTCGGTTTATAGACAGCAAGAAAACGGGGGAGTCAATTCTACAACCACAAGAAATCGAAATCTACAACGGCCTGAATGAGCAGGAAACATACTCTCTCCCCTGGAGCCTCCAGAAGGAACGCACCTGCCAACAACTCAGTTTTAGTCCAGAGAGATCTGACAGGACTTCTAACCCTATAGAACTCTGAGATAATAAATCTGTGTTACTTGAAGTCACTAAATTTGTGGCAATCTGTTACATAGCAATAGGGAACTGATACACTAAGATTGAAATACTCTGAATGTTAGATTGTTAGTTAATATTTAATTCTCACTTTTGATGGTGTGTTTTCTGAGGCTGATACCCAATTCTTACACAACTCTTGCCTTTTTAGCTTCTGTTCTTTATGAAGAAAAATTGGGAAAATAGAAAAAGAATTGTGTTCAGCCAGCATACTAAGGCTGAAAATTACCTCTCAATGGTACTAAATTTTATAGCCCTTAAAAGCACAGGTATTCTTCTGTCAGCGGTTTAGGAATTATATAATTTAACAGCTTCATCTTTGTCAAAAATTTGCCTTTAAACTGGGTATTTGTTTCACAAATATTAGTTTTCATTGTAAAAAGAAAATAGTTTTGTGCAATAGGAATATTATGGTTGTGACCTAAACTTACCTGGAGAATTTTTTTCTACTCTTGTTTTGCTTTTAGTATTTAACTATATTCCAAACAACAACAGGGCAGGTATTCCAACTGACCTGTTTCTCATCAGTATGATGCTCTTCTTCAGCCTTCAAGGAAATGGGTGAACTAGAATTAGAATTAGAGTTACTGCATGTTGAAGCAAATGAATCTGGGGAGGAGTTGTTTGTTGCTCTCCAGAGGGTGGACGCGGATGTAGACACGGTTCCTCCACCCTTAAGCAGGGCTTCCGCCATACCAACCAGCTCTTCAAACTGGGTGACTGCCTGTGGTAACACTAAAATGGCAAGAAAAAGTAACACTTTACAAATACCATTAACAACAGGTGCATATATACATATTTTTTGTTGAGTGCATGTGCACAGAAATGTGTGGAACAAATTGTTAACATTTGCTACCTTTGGAAAATAAACATGGCAGGGAGGGTGTTTGGAACATATTCACTTTTTATTATTAAATAATTTAATAATTGCTTAATCATAATAATAAATCAATTTTAAAACATTAGGTTATTGTATTTAAATGTATATGCATTACTTTGTAACTAAAAATATTTTAAACAGTTGAGTCTTTTCTTCTAATTGCTAGGAGTATTATTTGAAGGTGTTGAATCTCTTGTAGGAGACATTACTTATCTATTATCAATCACCTTCTAGAAGCTCACTTTAGGCCTGTTTAAATGCCAAGATAAAACTAGCCATTTCTCACAGATTAAATTTTCTATGACCTTTGTGTATAGTTTATGAGGGAGCCAAATTTCATCAAATTAATAAAAATACACTGCCACGATTCAAACCGATGTTGTCACATAATAAAGACGAATTTTGGTAATCAATGGAATATTCTCTTTGTTCCTTTTTTTTTTTTAATGGAAACTTACACATTCAAAGGTTTCATGCCTCCATGTAAAATGGTCTTCTCTGTTGTTATATCTAGTTTGTTTCCTAAGGACAAATAACATGTTGTTGGAGTTGGAAGAGACCTTGAACCCTGTCTAATTCAATTCCTCACTCCTTGATTGAAGGCACTGCCTGCTGAAGAGGTAAAAAAGCTCTGAAACTTTTTTTTGTGCTTTTCTTAAGCATATTATTGAGCCATAATTTTTAGAATAATTAATGACATGTCCAAATTAATACATCTGGTATTATCTTAATAGGAAAATTTACTAAAGAAGAAAATCTTATTTTCTCTTCTTTCAAAAAATATTTGCTAAGTTTTTCTCATGTGCCAGACACTTGTTCCATCATTAATTATTTATTGAGCATTTAATAATGTTAAATATTTATCAAGCTTTTACTCTGTGCCAGGCATTATTCTGAGACCTTAACTGATGTTCTTCCACTCAATATTCATTGCAACTCACTCTGAGTTGGGTATTATCTTCACCCCCAATTTACGGATGAAGTCAGTTAGGCAAGAAGAGGGTAAGTAACTTGTCCAGAGTCATTTAGTTAGTGAAAAGAAGAGCCAAGATTCAAATTCAGACTGTCTGGTTCCCAAGTCCACATCATGCAGACTCTCAACATTTGCCAACCACTATGCTAGATGCCAGGGAAAAAATTGGGAGCAAAACCAGGTGGGACTCATGTCCTTTCAGAACTTAGAGTTTGAGAGGTGAAGAAGAGACAGTGTTCACATAACCATGTTGTGTAGTAAGAATTTTTTTCTGCTCAAAGAGACATCTGGCCTTTGTCCCAGTTCCTGAGAGGTAACCTCTAAATCCTTGGAATTTCCTGAGTGATAGGAATTTCTTTGTCACTCATGGTGAGCCCCTGGGACCACACCTGATAGTTTATGCTAATGAGGCGACTCAGGGTGGGGCTGGACACACTCAGTAGCCTTAGAGTGGCAGCTAGCCACAGCTGGAAATCCAGAAAGACCAACCATATGATTTAGAGACTGAGCTGAACCACACAGGCCGTCAGTCAATCAATCATGCCTTCCTAATGAAGCTCCAATAAAAACTCTGGACACCAGAGCTCTAGTGAGCTTCCTGGATAGACAAAAATTCTTGGTATTGTCATACATAAATAATAGGTGCATAAGGTATCCCGAGGACAACAGAAGCTTCACACATTTTGAAATCTCCCAGACTCTGTGCTCTTTCTTTGGCTGATTCGAATTTGTATCCTTTCCCTATAATAAACATAACCATGAGTATAATAGCTTTCAGTGAGTTCTGTGAGTTGCTCTAGCACAGTATTGAACACGAGGGTGATTTTGGAAAACCCCCAAATTTGCAGTTGGTGTCAGAAGTCTTGGGCAGACTTGGTCGTCTGGAGGTAGTCTGTATCCATCCACAGGTTATTTTCCATTTGAAAACATTATTTTGATGGTTCCTTAACATTCCAAGATATTGGTGTTCTATCATTTATTTAAATGCTCCTTTTTTTCTTTTCGGAAATTAAGTTGGTTCCAATTTTTTATTTCAAACACAACCTTGATGAACCTCCTAGCACATACATCTTCATAAACATCTCTGATCATGTCAATGCTATAAATTCCTGAGAGCACAATAATGGGGCCAAAGGTATAAATGGTTTCAAGACTCAATCCATATTGCTGAATTACTCTCCAGAAAGATTTTTTCAACTTACACTTCCACTAGCAATGTAGGAAATGTATCATTTCACTGCACTAGCAACAGCAGGTGTTAATCATTAACAACAATCTTCACTTTTTTGGGAAGTTAAAATCTTAGTACATTTTAAATTGCAACTATTTAATTGTTATGAAGTTAAATATATATTTGTTTATCAATTATTTGAGTATGTTAGCTCTGTTATTTACTCCTGTCTATATTAAGCATTTTAACATTTTTTATTTTTTGTAGATACAGATTCTTGCTCTGTCACCCAGGCTGGAGTATAGTGGCCTGATCACAGCTCACTATAACTTTGAACTCCTGGGCCCAAGTGATCCTCCTGCCTTAGCCTCCCAAGTAGCTGGGACTACAAACATGAGCCACCACACCCCCCAGCTAATTTTTTTTTTTTTTTTTATGTTGCCCAGGCTGATCTTGAACTTCTGGCCTTGAGTGATCCTCCTGCCTTGGCCTCCCAAAGTGCTAGGATTACGGCATGAGTCACCATGCCTGGCCCACCCATTTTAACTTTTTATTTGTCTTAAGTTGCAAATATTTTTCCTCAGAGTGTATATCTTTTAATTTTATGACATTTAAAAAAACACACAGTTTAGTTTTTATTTTAGTTGAAAGTAGCAGTCTTTTCTTAGTATATTATCCATTTATTTTATCCTTAGAAAGTCATTAATCATTCAGATCAGTTAAATATTCACTCACATCTTTTGTATAGTTCACATACCTTTTTACAAATAAACTTTTTTTAACATTTTTTCAAATTTTAATGGAAGATTTCAAACACAAACAAAAATAGTAAATTCCCTCAGTTTCAATCTGTGGCCAATCTTGTTCCATCTGCACCCCCATCTACTTTGTCCTCTAAAATTACTTGATGCAAATCACAAGCATCATCTCATTTTATCTATAAATACATCTATATGCATCTCTAAAAGGTAACAGATTTAAAAATATTACTGTAACACTATTGCCACAGCCATAAATAATTAACAATAGTTCTTTAATATCATGACAACACCTAGTCAATGTTCAAATTTCCCTGATTATCTCGTGATTTGTTTGTGTTTTTTTAACAGTTTGAATCAGGATCCAATGAGGACCACACCTTACAATTGGTTGCTTTCTCTTTCATGTAAACTATAGATTTCCTCTCCCTCTCCCAATTTTTTTCCTTGAAATTTATTAGTTGAAGAAACTGGGCCATTTGCCCTGGAGAGTTTCCCATTGTCTAGATTTTGTTGATTGCCCCCTTAAGGTGGTACCTGACATATTCTTCCATTCCCTGTATTTGATGTAGGTTGGTAGTTAGATCCCAAAACTCAATCAGATTCAGGTAGTGTTTTAACTTCCATCAGGTTGCATTGAATACATGGCTAGCTTTTTTGTGACTTTAGCAGCCACTGTCGATCACTACTTAGGTTCATTATGTCATAAATATGTAAAACTGTGATAGTCTCACTTTTCTTCTTCCTTTATTAGCTGGAATTCTTCTACACAGGGAAACTTCCTTTCATTATCTATTTGATTAACCAGAGGTTAATTTCATATAGTAATGGCAGGATAAATGCTTGATTTTTGGTCTGTATTTGCCAGTTTTCAAAATAATGAGTCGGTTCTTTTGGATGACTATTATGTTTTTTCTTTTTTGAATACCATTATGAACTCATGCAGTTAAACATACACAATAAGTTTCTACCTATTGTGGTTATTGTTCTTATTGATGGTCAAACTGTGCCATCTTCGGCCAGTGGGAAGCTCTTATAGTTAACATGTCCACATACGCTTCGCTAATTTCCACACTTTCTGATATGACAAGATGTTCATGTAAATATCCTGCTCAAGGCTTCTGACAAGTCTCATCTTGTACATTTTCTGTGCAGGACCTGGAATCAGCCATGTCTCCAAAGAACCATAGTTCTCTTTAATGGGAAATGATATTACACGACCACCCCATTGCTAGGAGTGCTCTTTGCTATTGAGTTCTTGTTTCTAGCCTATTCAGGGAACAGTATTAGGAAATATATATTATTACTTTTTCTTTTGTAGACACAGGGTCTTGCTCTGTTGCCCAGGCTGGAGTGCAGTGGCGTGATCCTGGCTCACTGTAAACTCAAACTCCCAGGCTCAACTGATTCTCTTGCCTCATCCTCTGGAGTAGCTGAGACAACAGGCACGTGCCACCACCACTAGCTATAATAATTAAAACGATTTTTTTTGCAAAGATGGGGGTCTTGCTTTGTTGTATAGGCTGCTCTTGAACTCCTGGCCTCAAGCAACCCTCCCACCTCTGCTTTGTAATCCAAAGGACTGGGATTACAGGCATGAGCCACTGTGCCCAGCCTATTATTACTTTTTAAAGATGAAATTCATTGTGTGCTCAATTTAGTACTTCCTATTCAAATTCAGAACACGTAGCTTTTATTTAAACTGTATAATTGTGTTTTTGCTGTGCCACATGGTGTGAAATGAGAACCTAACTTGGAATATCAATTTTCCTAATACCAGTTGTTGAATAATTCATCCTTTTCCTGATTGACTTGTAGGACTTGCTACATAATTTGCAGGGTCCAGTACAAAATAAAAATGTAGGGACCCTTGTTCAAAACTTCTAAAGAATTTTAAGATGGTGACGGCAGGGCCTTAACCAGTATATGGGTTCTTCTAAGAGCAGGGCCCTGTGTGACTGCACAGGTCATACACTTACGAAGCTGGCCCTGTTGACTTACAATAGCAAACATCGTAACAGCAAATACTTAGCATTTGCCATGTGCCAGGTTCTGTTCTGAATGTTTTGCTGGTCGCCCAGGTGAATACATTTATTATTTCCATTTTAGAGATGAGAAAACTGAGGCACAAGTGGTTACATAACTTGCATAAGGTTACACAGATAGTAGGTGGCAGAGACAGGGTTTGAACTCAGGTGGTTTGTCTCCCCAAATCCATACTCTTTACCTCTATGCCATACAGGCTGTAGGATAGTTTCTCCATCATATAATTAGGCTCTGGTTTGGGGAGATTCATTCTGTTCTATTGATCTGCTTACTCTTGCAAGTTGCTTTTTATTATTGGAACGTTATATGATTTAATGTGGATACGTTTTACACTTACATTCGTTTTCAGAATGTTCTTAATTGATCTTGCCTGTTTATTTTTTCAGGTTCACTTCAGAATAATTTTTTTAAATTTCAATAGGTTTAGGGGGTACATGTGTTTTGTTACATGGATGAATTGTATAATGCTGAAGTCAGGGAATTTCAGAATAATTTTTTTCAAATTGCTAAAAAAACAAAAAGAAAACAACAACTGGTATTTTGATTGGGATTACATTCAAACTATTAGTTATTTTGGGATGAATTGGCATCTTCCCTTCCCATCTATGGATATGACGTGTCTCTCTATTTGTTTAGGTTTGTATATTTCTCAGTTGAGTTTTGTATTTTTCTTCACAGATTCCACACAATTTTTTTTAGGGTAATTAGTAGCTATTTTATAGTTGTTTGAAATCAATGTAAATGGATTCTTTTTTTTTTTTCTTGTAGGAATACAACCAGAAATTTCTGATATATAAGGAGATTACTGATTTTTTGAAAGTGGTAGCCACTAGATATTGGGCATTTATTATGTCCCAGGGATTTATTATTTTTTAAATAAAATGAGGCTATAATGAAAAACACTAGTCCTCTGCCCTATCACTCACCTGTGATTACCACTTCTAGAGGCCTCTACTTCCAATCATTTATCTGTTTCTCCTGGTATTTACCTTCATAGTCTTAAATAATAATGTACACAATAATATTATAAATAATAATATACAACTATTTCTTGATTTTTTTCAGATTCAAGTAATTATTTATTGACTTTCAAGTATATAATACAACAGTGTAGCTCTCTTTTTTCCTGCTCTCATTTGAATAATTAATTAATTTTTATTTTAAAATATCAAGGGGGTACAAAAGTTTTTGTTACATGGATACATTCTATAATCTAAAGTCAGGGCTTTCAGTGTGCCCGACCCCAGGACAGTGTTCATTGTACCCAACAGGTAAGTTTTAACCTCTCCTCTTCCTGTATCTCTCTTTCGACTCCTCCCCCAAGCACACAGAAACACACACACACAGTCCTCACAGGTAAACAAACATACACCCACTTTTCTCCTTTTCTATCATCCCAGTATACTATAACAGGATTGCTAGTTCAATAAATATTGTGCTTACATTATTGTAGTGATGCAAATATCATTTATAATCCCTTTCCTTTAAAACATGATTTTCTTTTCTTAGAGTTAAAAATTGTCTCATATTTTAGTTTGTTTGTTTTTACTGTTTCTTTCAGTTCACATCTCTCAAGTCCCTACCAGATGTATAAAATCTCTTTTCAGTATGTTTGGATACATCCTACCATCTACCAATTTCGTATTTTTCTTGGAGATCTCTCTCCCGTACCCCTCCATACCTGGACTAGCTACTTCCAGGCCTCTATACACACGTCATCCTGGGGCTTCCCTTCACTATCATTCCATGGGTCCCCCGTGTCTCTCTCCTGAAATGGATCACTTGTTTTCTGGGTACCATGTCTTTCTCTTTCAAGATTTACTCTCTGGTTTTGGAGGAGCGCATCCTCCATTAGCTTCTGAAAAAGAAAGCATGGGAAGAACATTTTTGAGACTTTCTAAGTGTGAAAGTACTATTATTCTACCTGTACACGTGGTTGGTAACTTCACTGGGCATAGAATTCTAGGTTTGAATCAGTTTCCTTCAGAATTTTAAAGGCATTACTAATCATGTTGGAGCTTCCGATATTTTTGATGAAAACTCCAATGCCATCCTGAGTCCTAATCCTTAGTGTGTGACATACTTGTTTTCTCTGAAAGCTTTTGGGTCTTCCCTTTGCTTCTGGTGTCCTGAAATTTCACAATGTTATACCCTGGACAAGTTGTTTTTCATTCATTATGCTGGGCTTTTGGTGGTATCTAAAAAAAATTTATGAAACGTTTATTGATGGTATACTTGATGAATTTAGAAATAAACACTGATTCATGACATTTTTTTTTTTTTGAGACAGAGTCTCACTCTGTTGCCTGGGCTAGAGTGCTGTGGCATCAGCCTAGCTCACAGCAACCTCAAACTCCTGGGCTCGAGCAATCCTACTGTCTCAGCCTCCCGAGTAGCTGGGACTACAGGCATGTGCCACCATGTCCGGCTAATTTTTTTTTTCTATATATATTTTTAGCTGTCCAATTAATTTCTTTCTATTTTTGGTAGAGACGGGGTCTCGCTCTTGCTCAGGCTGGTCTCGAACTCCTGAGCTCAGGACGATCCGCCCGCCTCGGCCTCCCAGAGTGCTAGGATTACAGGCGTGAGCCACCGCGCCCAGCCCTGATTCATTACATTTAATAATCACTACTATTCATAATTTCCAATCACTATAATCAAAGGTATAATTTACTGCGGGAAAATAAAGGAATATTTATCTGAAAGTGAGGTGATTATATTGTTTTTCAGTCTCAGCTGATTGCTTTCACGCTAAGCTCTTGCCACCAAAAAGAGGAAAAAAAGTATAACTATGTGAGATGGTGGACATGTTAATTCATTTCACTACAGTAACCATTTAACTATCTATATATATTTCAAAACATCATATTGTATTCCTCAAATATATACAATTAAATTCATTAACATTTTAAATACTCAGCAAATAAATTTATTTGCATTTCTGGTCGTGTCTTTCAATCTATAAGTTTGTGCCTTTTAGTTCTAGAAATTTATTGCATTGATTTTTTTAAAATAGCTTCTCCCTCTTCTTTCTTTTCTCTTTTAGGACCTCTTGTCTTTGGATGTTAAACCTCCTGAACAAATACTCTATTTTTCTAACCTCTTCTAATTTTTTCTTTGTTTTCTTGGTCTAATATCTACAAGATTTTCTTAATTTAACTTGCAGACATTCTGTTAAATTTCTAGGTTTTTCCCCACCTTATTCTTTGAATATTCCTGTTTTAAAATTACCCTGTTCTTGTTTCATGGATACAATATCTTCCCCTAGTGAAGTTTTATACTGCTTTCTGCCTTATCTCTGTTTCCTCTGAGCTTATTTTTCTGTTTGTTTGTTTTAATGTCTTTTCCATGTTAGAGGATTTCCTCAAATAATCACACCCCTTCCCTCAACTGTGCCTAGTATCCCTGAGTTCATAGCTTTGGTTCAACCTCTCCTGAGAGAAAACCTCTGGCTTCTGCTCTGGTTAAGGAGTGACAGTTGCAGGCTACATTGGAAGAGTATGTTTGTGCATTTGTGGTTCGAAAGTGTGTTTATGTAGGTCTTTGAATGACTCCTTCAGTTTTCACACTACCAGCACTACCATAGTCCTTTTCACAGGTACAATTCCTGAAGCTTTTTGCTTTTGGTGTGACTTGGCTTATTTCTTTCTAATTTCTCTACCTCTGTCCTCTGCTCACCCCCATCACAGACAATGAATGTTCAGCTTTTTCTGA
>RJWJ010046623.1:0-11282 GCA_004363605.1 Indri indri | reverse complement strand
GAGGACCCGGGGATGGCTGAGCAGACAAGGCTCAGAGAGGGCGGTGACGAGCCTGAGGTCACACAGCGCTGTGGAACTGCGTCCGTGTCTGAGCACGGGCCGTCACTTCCCGCCTCTCAAGGCGCTAGGTTTGTGCTGTGCCGCCGCACCCTGTGCGTCCCTCCCTGTCCCCTGAGCGTGTCCCCTGTCGCCACATGCCGCGGCAGGAGCCTGAGTTTTGGGGTCTTCCTTCTAATCCGGGCTCCACTGCGCTCCCCGTGTGACCCTGGGCGTGTGTTCAGCCTCCCTGAGCCTCAGTTTTCCCATCTGTGCAACGGGTTTGCTATGACCGTGCCACGCCCCGCGTCAGCCGTGAGTCCCCGGACCAGGCCGAAATGGGGACGCCGAGACCTCCGTGTCTTTGAGGTCAAAGGTGATGCCCCCGTCTCCCCCCAGGCCCCCCGCTACCCCAGAAGTCGGGCAGCCTCAGTGAGGCCAGCGACACAGATGACGACCCCCCGGAAGCCCTGAAGGGAGGCCTCCTGGCAGCCCGCCTCTCGCCTGCCGTGCCCAGTGTGGACAGCGCCGTGGAGTCCTGGGACGGCTCGGCCACGGAGGGTGGCTTTGGGGGCCCAGGTAGCACCGTGGGGACACTTCCCTCGGCCACTCTGGGGGTCCCCTGCTCCTCGGAGCACAGACCGCGGACTCGTCTTTTGACGAAGACCCGCAGCCCCCGCCGGCGTCCCCACCGCGGGTCCCGCCCCCTGGCTCCCGGCCTGGCTCCCGGCACACAGTAGGTGCTCAGCCGACGGTCACCCGGTTGGAGACGGGACGGCACCGAGCCCCTCCCACCCAGGCTGCCGCAAGACCGGGCTCGGGGCGGACCCCTCGGGGTGCCCTTCCCGCCACGTGCCTCAAGACCTGTGGTGGCCTCAGGGGTGGCGTCCGAATCTGGCGTCTGGCCTCGGTGACCCAGAGCCACGGGGGGTCCCCATGGCCCGGGGGCAGCCGCCGGGGGTCTCGGTGGCTCCCACCACCCCCTCTCTGGGGCCTGGGGAGTCACACAGGCCCGGACAGGAGCAAAGACCCACCCGGGGCCACCGGGCGCGGCCGGGAATGCGGCGGGAAGGAGGGCAGGGTGAGGACAGACGCCCCCTCTCCCCGCCCGCCAGGTCCCTACACTCCGCAGGCGACGGCCCGGGCCATGACCCCCCAGGAGTGGCGGCCCGGCTGGCGGAGGAGCAGCCCCCCGCCCGCCGAGCCCCGGAGGACGAGCTATACCCCGGCCCCCGCCGACAAAAGCTTCCCGGAAGAGGAGGAGGAGGAGCAGGATTGGGAGCCACCAACGAGGTCTGTGGTGGGAGCACCGTGGAGGAGGAGGCGGTCACAGTCGCTTGGCTGGGACGGGCGGGGGTGGCCGGTCCCCGTCCCAAAGCGCTGGGGGAGCGGAAGAGTCCCCCCCCCCAGACGCCCCCTCCCATCTGTGTGCTTTGGATCAGGTGGTTCCTCCCACCCAGAATGCCTTTCCCTCGGTCTCTCCTGGCGAACTCCTACGCATCCCTCAAAACACAGCCCAAATTACCCCGCCTCTGGGAAGCTTCCTCGACTTTCTCGGGCAGAAGGAATTCCTCCCTCCCTCCCGGCTCTGGTACCCACAGCTGCCCCTGTGAGCCTCCTGGTGGCACTGGTCCCCCTGTGCCTCAATCACTGCCTGTCATCTCTTCTGTGTGGCGGCCCTTGCGCAGGGCCCGACCCTCAGCCGGCGCCCGCACGTAGTTTGCGCGTGACTCTCCAGCGCCAGATACCTTCCTCCCCGCCATGTCCCTGTGCCCGGCAGAGCTTAGCTCCTGGAACGTTCGTAGAGTCCCCTTGAGTGAAGCGCGTGTCCTCCGACCTCGGTCTTCCCGTCTGTACAATGGAAGGGGAAGGAGGTAACTGGTGCTCGTGCCCGAGCCTCTCTCAGCGCGCCAAGCCCGCGCGCCTTCGTACGAGGACGCGCTCTGCAAACCGTGGTGGGCCCGGTAAACGCCAGGGGCTCCGCAAGTGGCAGGTGGCTTTGTGACGACGCGAACCGCTACGTCTGTGAGACTCGGCGCTAGAGCTGAGAACGGGCGCGTGCCAGCCGGCGGGGGGTGCTCGGTCCATCCCCGGCACAGGGGTCCCCCCCACCCATCCCTCTGTGTCCTGGCTGGCCCCGGCTCTGTCCCTGTCCCTGTCCCACGGTGCCGTGTGTCTGGGCGGGGCCGGGACTGTCCTCTGGGGCTGCACCATGGATCTCCTGTCTGTCTGTCTGTCCGTCTGTCTGTCTGTCCGTCTCTCTTCTCAGGCGTCCTGTGTCACCGCACTCTGGCCCGTCGTCTCGTCTACCCCTGTTCTAACTGGCCACCGACAGTCCCGGTCGCCCTTAGCTGCGTCTTGTCCTGTTCTGTGTCACCGACCACTGCCCCGGGGCCCCAGAACTACCACCGAGGACGCCCGCCCACCCCGTGGTCCCCTGAGCGCAGCGCGAGGCCCGGGGGTGCCGAAGACTCCCCAGCCCGCCCACCCGCCGCCCGCCAGGAGTTGACGCTCTGGTTCCTGCGTTACAGCCCAGCCCCCGGCCCCGCCCGAGAGGAGGGCTTCTGGTGCGAGTTCGGGGAAGACCTGGAGTCCTGCGGTCACTCAGAGCTGCTGAGGGAACTGGAGGTACAGACCCCACCCCGAGGCCCGTGTGGGGGCGCACGGGAGGCAGGCATGCTGATGGGCTCGTGCTCCCGTGTAACACACGTGTGCATGCATTTGCCTGGCATGCTCCGTGTAAGGGGGTCTTCACACCTATACGGACTGTGCGTGCACACGTGTGCAAGCGTGATCGAGAGCACTGTGGTGCAGCACCTTAGGTGTGTGCACGTGGAATATTCGATGTTGTTGTCACGTGTGCGCCGGGAGCGTGCGTGTCTGTGTGCATGCGAGCACACTCTAGACACAGAGTGTGTCTTCAGAGCACGTGGGTCTGAGTGTGCGCGTTTGGATGCAAGGGGTGGTTTCGGTGTGTGTGTATGTGTGTGTGTGTGCGTGCGACGTGTGCACGAGGTTGCAGTCACGCCCCGTGGAACTGTGAGGGCGTGGACATCCGTGAAGATGCAGGAGGGCCGCGGGAGGCCAGAGATGGAGGCAGCTCGGTGTGAGGTCGGCGTTGCTCCGGGGCATCAGGAGAGGGTCTAGCGAATTCTCCGTCACCAGAGCTCCTGAGAGCAGTTTGATTTCGCTTAAACCTCCACTTTCGGCTTTTTTCCCTTTTCATTCCTAATATTGTCGATCGGAGTCGTTTTTTCTCCAGCGGTCTTGCCAGTTACCGCGTTCTTCAAAGACCCAGTTCTCGGTTTTGTTAATTACGTCTCGTGTTTCACTGTTTCCTACTTTATTCTTTTCTGTGCTATCCTCTTCCTTTCACTTTATTTAAGTATCGATACCGTCCCCGGTTTCCTAGCTGTTTAATTTTCAGTCTTTTTCATTTTCCAACATGGTGCATTTTTAAGGCTATGAATTTACCTGTAAGCACTGCTTTGGCTGCACGCCGCCAGTTTTGATTTGTGGTACTTTCATTGGCCGTTCAATTCCCAATGTTTTAAAGATTTCCATTGTCATTTCTACGTAAGCCCTTGAATTATAGAGAAGCGGAGTTTTTTATTAACTGCATGTTTTTGTTTTTATTTTTTAGCCCAATTTTAAGAGCCGACGTGTATTGGTTTGCATTGGCCAGAAAATGTGTTCAATTTGATGATAATTCTTTGGTGCCTTTAAAGACTTCTTTGTTATCTAGTATTAATATGTATCAGCTTTTGTAAATGTTTCACGTATGCTTGCAAAAGAATACGAGTTCCCTTTTGTTGGGTGTAGAGTTCTAGACAGATCAAGATTGTTAATTTTTGTTTTCTATCCTTTGAGATTTTTATTGTTAGTTGCATATAAATTCACGATTGCTATAATTTCTTAGTGAATTATCCTTTCTATCATTAATCCAGTGTCTTTATCCCTATCTGCTTTCTACCTTAAATTCCATTTGTCCCGTAATAATGTCGTTCCATCAGCTTTACTTTAGTAATTATTTGCCTGGCTTTAAAAAACTCACTGATTTTCAAATTTACTTTATCAGGGTTTTAAGTCATATGTTGTGTACGATATATAGCTGCTTGTCTTTTTATTAGAGACAAATTTAGCCTATTTATATTTATCGTGATTACTAATGTAAAGTTAATTCTGGCATATAATTTATACTTCCTATTTATCTTGTTTGTTCTTATACGTCTCCTGATTTTCCATCGTTTCTTTTTTCCTTTTGATAAATTCTCATTCCTATTCACTCTCTCCACAATCTCCAATTTGGAGATTTTAAATTTTATTTGTAGCTTTTTAGTGAATATCCTTAGTTGATTTTTTTCTTTTGCTTTCAACATTTGATTTTTACATCTAAAACTTTTCATTATTACAGAAGTGCTATGTATGTATGGTTCAAAATTAGATAAGCAAGTTATAATCAAAAGCAAAATAAGTAAAAATAAAGCGTAATAACAACATCCTCCCGACCCATAAATTACCACTGTTACTGCTTAAATGAGTATATAGGCCATTTTTAAGATAATGATATCATGATGTACATACTGTTTCTTTTTATTTTTATTTTTTTGAGACAGAGTCTGGCTCTGTCACCTGAGCTAGAGTGCTGTGGCGTCAGCCTCGCTCACAGCGACCTCCAACTCCTGGGCTCAAGCGATCCTCCTGCCTCAGCCTCCCGAGTAGCTGGGACTACAGGCATGCGCCACCATGCCCGGCTAATTTTTTTCTATATATTTTTAGTTGTCCAATTAATTTCTTTCTATTTTTAGTAGAGACGGGAGTCTCACTCTTGCTCAGGCTGGTCTCGAACTCCTGACCTCGAGCGATCCTCCCGCCTCAGCCTCCCAGAGTGTTCGCATTACAGACATGAGCCACCACGCCCGGCCCATTTCGATATATTCTAATCTCTTCTAATACAAAGATCATATTCGGAATTCAGATTTTCCCTTTATACCTCGTTTGTCCAAACGAATGTCTAACAGTCCATGCTTAGGACCTGCTTATTATGTCTCTTAAGTGTCTCTTAATTTTAGTCCAGTGCCTTTTTAATGACGCTAACAAATTTTTTGTTTATCAAGATAAAATTCACATATAAAATTTACCATTTTAACCAGATCAAAGGGTACGATTTAGTGGCTTTAGTACACTCACAGTGTTGTGCAGTCACCAGCACTAACCCCAGAACATTTCCAACACCCCAAATGAAACCTTGTATCTCCCTGTTCCTCTCATCCTCTGGCAACCACCGTGTACTTTCTGTCTCTATGGATTAGTGGATTCTGGGTATTCCATAAAAGCGCAGTATTACGCTCTACGGCCTTTCGTGTCTGGCATTTTTGATGTGGCTTCATGTTGTAGCGTGTGTTAGTACTTCCTTCCATTTTGTGGCCAGATAATATTCTGTTGTATGGATGGACATACCGCAACACTGACTTTTTGGAAAAAACCCAAGCCAGTTGATCTTACCTTAAAATTTCAACATCTTGGCTGGGCGCGGTGGCTCACGCCTGTCATCCCAGCACTCTGGGAGGCCGAGGAGGGAGGATCGCTCGAGGTCAGGAGTTCGAGACCAGCCTGAGCAAGAGCGAGACCCCGTCTCCACTAAAAATAGAAATAAATTACCTGGACAACTAAAAATATATGGAAAAAATTAGCCAGGCATGGTGGCGCATGCCTGTAGTCCCAGCTACTCGGGAGGCTGAGGCAGGAGGATGGCTTGAGCCCAGGAGTCAGAGGTTGCTGTGAGCGAGGCTGACGCCACGGCACTCTAGCCCGGGCAACAGAGCGAGACTCTGTCTCAAAAAATAAAAAGAACTGCGCACTCACGGTGGGATCCCGGATGCCACCATGGGCCGCAGGAGGGAAGTTTCTAGGCAGGGGAGACGCCTGGGTGCCTCGGAGAGTGTAAGAGTCCACACCCCGTCCCGGCGACCCCGGCATTTCCGCCCCGTCCAGTCCGACCTCAGGGCCACAAACTCGGGCCGTTTGCTTAGAGCCGGGTGGCGTTTCCGACTCTGCCCGCCCATGCCCAGGGTATCTGTCCCCTTCCCCCTGAGACGTGTCATAACTCTGCCCCTTCTCGCTTCCTGCCGTCACCGTCCTCGTCCAGGACACCACTGTCCTTTGCTGAGACAACTGCCTGGTCCCCGACGGGTCTCCCTTCCTCTGCGCAGCAGCTGGAAGATGCTTCTAGACTGTGTCACCTCCCCGACCGCTGCTGATGTCCTCCGGGGTCTCCCTGCTGCCCTTGGGATAAAGTTCACCTTCCTTGCTGGTGTCTACAGGGTGCCGCAGGGACTTTGCACGTTCTGTTCCCTCTGCCTGGGACTCTCTTCCCCCACCTCTTCCTCCTTATGTTTCAGATTTCAGCTTCTCTGGAAGCTTCCCTGACCCCTCACACCAGCCCAGAGCCACCTGTCCTAGGCTCTCATGCCCCGTGTGCCTCAGCTCTGTGACATTTACTGTGGCGTGTAATTTTATTTATGTTTGTAAGACACCAGAGTAGTTAAGAGCCCTGGCTTTGGAGCTAGACCATGGGTTCGAATCGTATCTCTCTGAGCCTCAGTTTTCTCATCTGTAAAATGGGCGAACGATGGTATTTCGCTGCCTCGTTCCATAGCAGAGAATGAGTTATTTGTGTAAAGCGCTGAGACGTGAGCTTAGCTCATAATTAAGTGTTGATGACTATTAGTCTGAGCGTTAGCGTCACTGACTAACCACTCCCCACCCCGCTGCCGTCGGACTGAGCCCCGGCAGGCAGGGACCGCGTCTGTCCTGTCCGCCGCCGTGACCTTCAGGACTGGCGCAGGGCGGGCGTGGACAGAGGCGCGGACGGGTGTCTGAGAGGAGGACCATGTCCCCGCAGGCTTCCATCACGCCCGGCACCGTGCAGAGCGTGGCCCTCGGGGACAGGCCCGGCCACCGGCCCTGGCGCAGGGGGCAGGGGGGACGAGCCACCCCCGAAGACACGCGGGAGCTGCCGCCGCCGATGCCCTTGGAGATGCACAAGGTGCGCCTGGACCCCGTCCCGGTGGCGCGAGGACCTACCGCGGCCCCGTCCCCTCTCCGGCCTTTGTTCTCCTCCACCAGCAAGCGGGGATTCCTGCGCTTGTCGTCTGGGTGACACGTAGTATATAAACCGTGTGCATATACGTAGGACTTTTATTTACTTTTTATTTATTTTTATTTATTTATTTTTCGAGACAGGGTCTCGCTCTGTCGCCCGGGCTAGAGTGCCGTGGCGTCAGCCTCGCTCACAGCAACCTCCAACTCCTGGGCTCAAGCGATCCTCCTGCCTCAGCCTCCCGAGTAGCTGGGACTACAGGCTCACAATAGCAAGCCTGGCTGATTTTTTGTGTTTTATTTAGAGATGGGGTCTTGCTATGTTGTCCAGGCTGGTCTCAAACTCCTGACCTCGAGCGATCCTTCTGCCTCAGCCTCCCGAGTAGCTGGGACTACAGGCATGCGCCACCATGCCTGGCTAATTTTTTCTATATATTTTTAGTTGTCCAGATAATTTCTATTTTTTAGTAGAGACGGGGTCTCGCTCTTGCTCAGGCTGGTCTCGAACTCCTGACCTCGAGCCATCCTCCCTCCTCGGCCTCCCAGAGTGCTGGGATGACAGGCGTGAGCCCTCGCGCCCGGCCGGCATCGCTACTTTAAACGAGAGGCCCGCGTCTTGTGCCGTCTGCAGGTCACTACGTAAAAACCGCCTCACGCGGGCAGCCGGCCCTTTGGCGACCGTTCCTGGGGGGCTGCTGCGGGAGGCGGGGGCCGTGGCCTCTGCTCCAGGGTCCTCCTCCTCTTCCGCTGCCAGGTGACCCTGCGCAAGGACCCCACGCGGAGAGACTTCGGCTTTAGCATCTCCGACGGCCTCCTGGAGAGGGGCGTCTACGTCCACACCGTGCGCCCCGACGGGCCGGCCCAATGCGGGGGCCTCCGGCCCTTCGACAGGGTCCTCCAGGTAACGCCGGGGCGGGGGTGGCCTCATTCCCAGCCCGAGGGCGGGGAACGAGGAAGGACACCACCAGTCGTCTGAGCCGGGTCAGCCTCAGTCAGCCTCAGTTACAACTGCGGGGACGACCCCCCGAACCCCAGCGGCTGAACTCGCACGAACTTCTCTTTATCACGTGTGCTCTGTGTCAGCCGTGTGACCGTCCCCTGGGGCCACCTGGGGCCACCCTTTCCCGTGCCCCGGCTAATTCTGTTCCCCTTGGTGCGGTTTTCGCCGTATTTATCCTAAAATACAGGATAGGACTGTCTCTGCTGGAATCTGAGCAGAGGATCGGAGGGGCGCAGGGGAGACGCACCCGTGTCGGGCTGGGCGGGCCCGCCGTGTCTGAGATCACATGGTCCCCGGGCCCTCCCGCCCAGGCTCGCTTTGTCCCTCTGTGCAGGTCAACCGCGTGCGCACACGGGACTTTGACTGCCGCCTGGCGGTGCCCCTCCTGGCAGAGGCGGGTGAGGAGCTGGACCTCGTCATCAGCCGCAACCCGCGGGCGCAGGGCCCCGGCAGCCCCCGGATGCTCTGACGGCGGCAGGTGGTCGCGGGCTGGGCCGGAGAAGCGGCCGCTCACCCGTCCACGCGCGGGCCCGGCAGACCCTGAGCCGGGGAGGAGACGCGGTCTCCGTTCCCAGTTCTATGGTGACCGGGGAGCCGGGCAGCGAGGTCCCCACCCCGGCTGGAGCCTCTTTCCAAGTCGGGTCTCCAGGATGCCCAGAGGAGCCCACCTGAGAGGGGCCTGGCACCGGGAGAGGTCCCAGGTGTGGGGGAAGACCCAGCGTCCCAGCTGGGTTCCGGACCCTTCTCCCTACGTTCCAGCCACGGAGCCGGAACGAGCTGCCAGGGAGGAGTGAGCTCCCCGTCACGGGAGGTAAGCAAGCGGGCGCCGGACGCCCCCAGCGCAGTCAGGAGTCCAGGTGCGAGGCCCACGCTGGCTCAGGTACTCGGCTTCCCGCCCTGTCCCCAGAGAGGACGCCGCTCTGGGTGGGAGCCCGGCTCTTCCGGACTCTTCTGCACACTTCTGGTGTCCGGGGCTCGTCGGTTCCGAGACCCTGGAATGCTGAGGGTCCCAGCCCCTGCTGCTGCGTCCGTGGGACGTGTGGCCACCGAGCCCGCGCGGGAGGGAGTCGTCTGGGGACAAAAGACCCAGAAGGTTCTGCTCACCTGCCGTTCATTCCGGTGGAGACCGGGAAGCCACGGAAACAGGATACGCGAGATGACGGCTCCCGGCCACCACCCAGACCGGCGAAGGCGGGAGAAGAACAGACAGACGGACGGAAGGCAGGATGGTCTCTCTCTCCGTGTCACCCGGGGGAGACAGCGTCACGGTGGTCACTCGAGGACGTTTATTCCCACTTGAAAGCACCGGCACCCCTTAAAATCATTTCCCTCGATTGCCGCAAACCCTTTTAATTTCGAGAAGGGCCCAGACCTCCCGCTGTGGTCCGGGGCGCGGCCGCCGGGCCTGGCTTTGCCCCCGGGCTCCGGCTCTGAAAGGGGGTCTCCTGAGAGCAGGGGGCGCCCACTGCGGCCTCGCCACGGGGACCCCGGAAAACGACTCTCCGAGGGACCAGACGGGGAGCGACGAGGCCTGTTCTTCCCTCCCCGGGGCTGTTGCTGGTTCGCTGCGGAATCTTCTCCGGGTCGGACGCCCCTCTGCGCGCCCAGGGGTGGACGGTCCCCGAGCAGACACGGGCCTCCCGGGCAGGGCCAGAACCCCCGTCCCCTGTCCCCCGGGTCCTGCTTCTTGGTGGCCTCCTCGGGGGCCCTTCGTGCCTGTGGCCCTGGCATGTCAGATTCCTGCGCAAACCGCTGCCCCGGCGGGAAAAGGCTGTCACCTTTGGGGACACCGAAGCGAAAGCCGAGAGCCTTCGCCTTCAGGGCTGGGAGGCGGACATGAGGCTCTGCCACCGACCGCTGTGTGACCTCAGGCAGGTGGCTCAGCCTCTCTGGACCTCTGTTAAGTAGCAGGGCTGGACCGGGCATCCTCTCAGGGGCTCTGGGCTTGCGAAAGCCGCGTGGACTCCAGGACTCCGGGCGAGGGAAGAGGGTCCCCAACTCCGACCCGCGTCCCCTCCCTCCTCGGGCTGAGGGCTCCGCCCCGTTCCCCCGTCATAGGCGATCGGGCCGGGTGGACCCCCCGGCCACGCCGGCCTCCTCGTATGCAATCCGTCTCCTGGCTTCCCACGGGGACGGCTCCTCCCGGACTCCCCGACCCGCTCCCCGGCGAGCGTCCTGCCCGCCTAAGCATTTTGGGAACGGCCCCTGCGACACGTCCCCCCAAAGCTGTATTTTTCTCTGGCTGAGATTAGAGCATATTCCTTGTATTTTTCTACACGGGGTTTTCTCAGGGAGCTCGGGAAGCGCAGCACGCCGGGGGCCGTGCCTGGGGGTCCCAAGGCCGTCTGTGGTCTGCTTGGGGCCCCCGTGTAAATCCTTGTCCCACCAGGGGTTGCAGTGACTTGGCGGGGTGGGGGTGCTATTGGGATGATTTTTTTTTTCAATAAAATTATTTAAATGCACCTGGAGTGTTGGCTTTTCTGTTTTTAATCACGGGTTGGCGAGAGTCAGCTTCTGTGTGGGCTTTGTGAGGTCTCACCTGCTTTCGATTAATTCATTAATTGGTTCAAAAAGTCCGCCACGGGCCGGGAGCGGTGGCTCACGCCTGTGATCCCAGCACTCTGGGAGGCTGAGGCGGGAGGATCGCTCGAGGTCAGGAGTTCGAGACCAGCCTGGGCAGCATAGCAAGACCCCATCTCTAAATAAAACACCAAAAAATCAGCCAGGCTTGCTATTGTGAGCCTGTAGTCCCAGCTACTCGGGAGGCTGAGGCAGGAGGATCGCTTGAGCCCAGGAGATGGAGGTTGCTGTGAGTGAGGCTGACACCACGGCACTCTAGCCTGGGCAACAGAGCGAGACTCTGTCTCAAGAAACAAAAAAAAAAGACCGCCGTTTGCCATACACCCTCTCGCTCCCGGGCATCCAACACGGATCGGACATATTTGGGTCACGTCTGCGTATTCTGGTGGCAGACAGACAACGAACACGCAAGCGGATCGTGAAGAATTATTTCAAGAGGTGTAATGTGCAGAACGGCACACTAGGATAGAGCGACCCTTTTAGCTCTGGGGTCAGGAAGGGCCTCTCCGAAGAGGTGACGTTCGCGACGAGACCTGGAGGGACAATGTCCCCACGTGGAAGGCAC
>RJWJ010046622.1:0-11289 GCA_004363605.1 Indri indri | reverse complement strand
CACTGTCTATAAGATAAAGTTCACACCCCTTTGTGTGGCATTCAAGGCCTTTCCACCTTAAGCCCTGACCACATTTCCAGACTTGACTGTTTCCCTCCAGGCACTTCTCCTCTTGAGGGCCTGGCCCTTGCTGTCTGAAATGTCCTTTTCCCGGCCTTTCTGAATTAAACCCGTAGTCACCACCGAGATGCAGGTCAAATGCCGCCTCCTCTGTGAGATTCTCCAACCACCACCTCCTCTGCGGTTCCTTATGCATACTTTATTAGACCTATTATTACTCTCTCTCTTTCTCTTTCCAGCACTCCCTGAACACTCTGAGGCTAGAAACAGTGTGTTGTTTGTCTTTGAACCTGAAACGCTGGCACATAGATATTTACTGAATACACAGAGAATGAGTGGATGAAGAGGTGAGTTGTAGCCTCTGCTACAGGTCACTGTATCATGACAATATAGACTTGATGGACATAGTCCTGGCCTTTAGGTCCAACATACCCTGACATCCCCCTACTTTAAAATTGTGGGACTTTCACATGATTTTTGAATTTGAATTAGGATTTCCTAGATTACCATGATAATCATGCTATAAGATATTTATGCCCTATATAAATATTCTTGTTTATACTTTATATGGAATATGCATTAATCCAATTTTTACTTGGCATGTGATAACTTTTCAAAATAATTAAAAAATACCCATAAAAGCAAGAGATAGATTTGTTAAGAGGTACCAATATATATTTTTTGTGTTACAATTATGAGTGAACACATAAATGAAATTGGCTTTTAATATTCTAGAGGTTTATTTGAAAAAGACATGTGAGCTCTATCAGACGTCAAAATCTAGAATGCTATTAATAGTAGCACCGTTCATTATGTGTCTGTTGTGTGCCTGGTACTATTTTTAGTCTCTGGATTCCTCCTCTTGGTAATTCAGTGAATTTTACATCATTGTTCCACTTTTACCATTAATAAAACAACACTAATCATAAAAAACATTAATAAATAGCTAACATTTATTATTTGACTCTATTAAATGTCAGGCAGTAAGTGTTTTACAAGTGTTAATCACTTAATTCTCATGTCAGCCCCATGAAATAAGTCTGTTTCCCTGCACCCATTTTGTAGAGTGGGAAACCGAACCTCAGAGTGGTAAATCCCTTGTTTGCAGGTCTCACAACAAGCAGCCAACGGAGCAGGAAGTCAGAGCTGCGCTGGCACTGGAAGCCCACACACTTCCGGTCTCGATGCTGTACTTCCTCTTTGAACTGAGCTTCAGGCAGTTTAAACAGTTTGCCTGTGTTCACACATCCGGGAAGCAGTCGAGTCGAGCTTCTAACTCAGGTCAGGGCCCAGGTTTAAAAAGGAAACCAGCTTCATAAATCACAAAGAGAATCAAAGCCCCTGTGCTAGCTGCAGCTTCGCTGCTAACTAGCTGTGATGCGGGGAAATCACTTTACCTTCTGGCCCTTCATCGCCTTCTCTGCCAGCCACAAATTGATGAGGTTTCAGTTGGTGAGTCCTAAATGTTGTGTCCCAGTACTCTGGATCACGGTGACTAGCTATGAGTTGAACTACAAGTATTTCTTACCAACCCCCCACCCCCCCAATTTAAAATATAAAAATCACAAATTATTTTTCATATTAATATTACTGGATTCAAAGTTACACCTGTTGCCCTCCACCCCTGACATCCCAGAGAGTTTACTTAACAGGAGAAAAAGGGAGCGAGAGCTGCCAGGCTGGGACTGTGGGGTAGTTGTGGGGGTGGGGGAGGAGTTGGGGGTCCTGGGTCTGGGTCCTGTCCTGACCCAGGCATCTGCTCCATCCCCCGTGTGTACACCTGCGGCCCTCCACCTACATGTAGCTTCAGCATTGGAGGATCATACAAGTGACTGTCGAGAGATCACAGGGAGATCTGCATGGCTCTGGCCGTGGAGACAGTAATCTTGGTTTTGTGTTCTCTCCCTCTGTGAGTTTGTGGTACCACTGTGCCCCTCCTGGAAATCAGGGAGAGATTACTACTCAGCTTCTACTCCCAGATACATTCATGCAGTTGGCAATCACTCCATGTGGTTGACTGAAATGATACTTTAAAAAGAGGAAGCTTGGGAGACGTCTCCAGCTCTCAAAAGGCTACTGTGAAGAGCTTAACTGATAAGGTCCCACTGAGTGGTGCCCGAGACAATGGGTGGGAGCTGAAGGAAGGCGCATGTCGTGGGGGAGAACGTGAATTTCCACTCTTAAGGTGGCTTCAATATGGAGGGACATCCCTTACCATGATAGTCCTGGCCTCTCTCTGCCCACTTACTGGCCAGATGGTGAGTTTTGGATAAGAGACAGGCTCTGCCTTGTCCTGCCTCAAAGGCATGAATCTCTATTGCCCTTAGCCCTGAGGCAGCCTAGTTGTGGAGTCCTGCAAGGGAGGCCTGTAGCTGTCTCACACTGCTGGGCCTGGGTAGGTAAGGAGTTAATTCTAGAGCTCCCGCTCAGGTACTCACCCTCTACCTTGCCCAAAAATGTAAAAGAATCTCCAATTTGTTTTATCCAACTGGCTTGGCACTCATTTGGGGAAAAGAAGGTATTGTTTATCAGTTCCCCTTCACACCCAACAGCAAATGTGCTCTGTGATGACAAGATCATTGATGTTATCACCTCTGCACTGTGGACAGATGGCCACAGAAGTGTCGTGTCACCTCGGGTGCTCAGGAATGGGGAGCATGCAGGATAGTTGGTCACTGTTGGGGAGAGGGTTGGAATAGACCAGTGGGTGGGGGTCCCGCTTCAACATAGCTTTTCTGTTCATAGCAGTTTCATGTGCTGGGTTCTGCACAGGAATTTGTTTGGGGAAAAAAAAAAAATTCCTCACTTACAGAAAGAAAAAGTGCGAAAATCACTGGGCTAAACTAATGCCCTTGAGGGTGCAGCTATTCTATCCTGATCCAGAAGGCATGCACAAATTATTTGGCTAAAGATCAGACCTCAACCATCTTTGTTGCTCATTGTTTTCATTTCTGACTCCTAAATATTGTTTCCTTTTCTGTTTATAAGCCTGTTTTAAACAGTAACTTTTAAAAGATGCTTTTTGATCCAGCTTATTCCAAAATCATTTGATTTTTTAAACTTGTATGGAGCAAAGCAACAAGGTTCCATAAAAATATCAGCAGACTGGGAATTAGAGGTGAGACCTGGGGTCGAGGGGTCAAATCTAAGCTTTGCTATCACCATGGACAGAGGCTACACTAGCACCTTGGACAGGGCCTCTGCTGCCCTCAGAGGGCAAGAATGAAGGTAAAGGGGAATGGTTCTTTGCTATCCACAAAGCACAAAAAAAATACTGGTGTTCCTATGATTATCATCGGTAGTGGAAGATATGAATCCTTCCACAGTCGTCCTTAAGTGATGACATTTTCTTTACTGAATCGGTCAAGTCTTACAACACCAAGAGATTTCGACGTATTTAGAACTTTACAGAAATAATAACTCACTAGTAATTAGAAACATTGATATATTGGTTATGAATAATTCATAACCACCTTATGCATTACCCTAATACCAATGATGCATTTTGTGTGAATGCATAAGTTGTTGTTATTAATCTGCTTGACTTTAGAGAACTATATTTTTATATCAGAAGTATTATGATTGGGTTTCTTTATATTTGTCAGCAAGGCAGTGGGGTCAGACCAGTTCCATTTATTATCATGACCCCAATTGCCTTTTATTTGATGTTTCCCTGTGTTCCCATCCCAAGCACTTGAGTTCTAGAGGTTCATCTGGAGGAGAAGGTACTCAAGTTGGAGGAACCAGGGACCCAAGCACATAATTGCAGTGCTATATGACAAGTGAGTGTCATACTAGAAGAAACCTCAGGATGCTCTGAGTGTGGATGGGGCACACACAACTATCTAGAGGGTGAGGGTAGGGAAGGGTTCCTGGAAGAGGTGATGTGGCAGTTGAATCTTCAAGGGTTAGGTAGGTACATAAAGGACAAAGGAAGGGCATGCCAAGCACAGAAACCATCATAAACAAAGGCACGGGGTGAGTAAAAGGACTAAGTGCACGGAAATATAATCAGCTATGTGCTACTAAAGTAAATGAGTCCAGGAGATGAAACTAGACAGGCAGGCTGGAGTCAGGTCACAGAGGGCCAGGCATAGCATGTCAGTCAAGAATCAATTCCCACGACCCCAGAGACACATCAGCAACGTGTGGAACATGTGAGAGTGCCCTTCAAGGACAGGAGGGCAGGACAGAGTGGGCAGGTGTCCAGGCTCTCCTCTGTGACTCTGGCTTCCTGCCGGTCACACCTGCTGGTCCTTCAACTCCTTAAAAAGGTTGGAATCATGATGCAAGTGTACAAAAGTGGAATGGCCCCTGAGAGGTTACATGAATGGTCCCATAACTGCTAAGAGACAAGTCTAGAATTCCTAAACAGCACCGCCTGGCTCAAATTCCACATACTACTATTCTGAATTCAGTAGAATCAAAGCCCCTACATTGAATGGTGGCTTCTCAACTGAGGGCAAGGCAGTGAGAACAGAGATAATGAAAACGGTAGGAGTAAAGTGAAATGGCCCTCAGATAAATAGTATTAATTATGTGGTCTGTGAAAGGCCAAGAAGTCATTACGACCATCCCCAAGAAGGTAGTCCCAAGATGATAAGCTTGGAGGTGTCTGCAGAGTAAGTGAGCTGTCAGTCTCAGTGCCTTGGGACATCGTGACCATTGCATCCATTTCCACTTTGAAAGTGGCCAAGTTTCACTATGGTGCCTTAAAGATTCAAAATGTTATGCCTTTGTGACTTTACTTATAATGGTATTAAATTCCTTCAACAGACGCTGGGGCAGGCAGAGAGTCAGTATCTGTAATACTCTCCTACTGTAGTTCTGAGGTCTCTTGCATGAATTTGGTCTTTGTCTCTCCCTTTGGTACTCTTGATGGGCCTTCCATGTATGGTCCCTTCTACAGGGAACCTGGAAAGTAGCCCAGAGCAGGTGAGCATTGAGAACGTGTCTATATTCTGATGCCAAGCACACATGCACCCTGGTGGCTCCTCATAAACCCATTTATCTGAGCCTCTTGGTACCCAGATGTACGTCCAATGTGGGGTGGGGGAGCAGAAGTGGCATGTAGGTCTCCAAATTGGACAATCAGTATGCAGCATGGCTGTCACTTGAATGAGGTGTGCTTGACCCCAGAGCCCACACTCCTAAGCACGACCAACTCCAACCTCTCTGCAGAAGATGCTCAGTGTAATAGCGGCTCCCTCTTGGCCCCAGCAGAAAACAGATCTGAGGGATTATTATTCTGAGGGATTACTAACGCACATGGGAGACCGCTTCATAAACCTTGTCATATTAGAATGTTTAGTGCTATAGAAAACCAGCTCGAAGTATGTCTGGCTTTAATTCAAATAATTATAACAATCACAAAAACCAAAATAATAGTATTTGCATAAGAAATCATAGTTTATGTAGGGCTTTTAAATCGACTCTGTAAGGTATGTATCATTTATTAGCCTCATTTTATAGATGCAGAGACATAATGGGAGATCTCTCAGACAGTGTCAGGAATCAAGAGTTTCTTGCAAAAAATATTTATCGAAATTAATAGACCAAAAATAGTCTGAACCCATTTTAAGTAAAATTTTATCATGCAGACAACCACGTTGTATTGAAATATCACTGTACAGTTTTAGTAGTTGCATTTGTATAGGGTTAAAGATCAAGTTGTTAAACATACGGCTACTGATGTGATAGTATTTAACTTGCATTGCAACATTTCTTAACTTAGGCTAGAGCGTTTGATGTATTTTTAATGCTGATCTGCATGTATGGACTGCTTATTACTTGCTAATATTCTGCCAAACACTGTGAGCACTGTCTACATGGCATACAGCCATGAATCTACATGCAGCATATCTGCAATCATTTATTATCTTACTGTAAAACGGCAGTGATAATAACAGTCACCTGAAAACAATGTGGTAAGGTGCGACAAAGACAGATAACGTGAGAAAAATGCTTAAAAGAGAGCTGGAAAGGATGAGCACCCAGCAGAGAATAAGGTGTTTATAGAATGCAGGGAGAGAAGAAAGGCATGTGACCCCGATTGCAGGGGTTGGGGGGAGATGGTTCTCGCATGGAGTTCTAATGTATAAAGAGGGACAGTTTAGAGGTCTCGGCAGGTAGAGTGATGGTGCTGGCCATCAGCTGGCAACCCCCTCACCGCTGCCAACACATGTCACTCCCCTTTCCCTGTGCTGAAGAGACTGAGGCACAGGAAGGAAGTAGGGGAGAACAGAACCCCGTTTCCCTGTACTCTTCCAAACACAGCTTCCTCTCTGCTTTTCAGTACTGCCGACAGAGCCTGCAAGTGATATGTGGAGGCCATTTCACAACTGGGTCTATTAACAACGACTCTGCAGACAGCAAATTCTTTAATTAAAGTAACCAAAGTCAATACATCATTCCAGTGTAGAAAATACTTAACAATCTACATTTGAAAATGCTGAATCTATCTATTAAAACATTTATAGCTTTGGCGCTTTCATTTTCTAGTATTTTACTTCCATTTGTTCCTCATTAAAAGCAATTCCCCTGACTGTGTGCAATGTTAGCAATTTTGTTAGCAGTTTGCAAATTGGATTCTTAATATTTAATCTAATTGAGAATAACATTACACAACTCAAACTGAACAAGCAATTTAGTTGTCAGATCATCATAGAACCGCAAACACCTTTCTGATGAATGTCTTTATTTTTACAGTCTGGCTTGAAGGGAGGTCTGATTTAAAGAAAAAAAAATACTACTCTCCAATTTAATCAGCTGTATATGTGTTTCTTAAAAAAATCAACAATCATTTTGTGTGATGTTTTAAAAATGTGAGACATTGTGTGCTGAGTGGAATGAGCACAAGCTCCCCCCACAGGGCCAACCTAGATTCAAATACTGGGCTTTGCAAATTGTAAACTCTGAGATGTGACTCCTTAGAGCACCACTCCTCATGTGAAAATGCTGCATCTATCTATGAAAAACAATTTTGGAATGAGATACCACCTACTGCGTAAGACTGTTGACAGGATTAAATCACATAATAAATCAAATGCCTGGTATGTATTAAGTATACCATATGGCCACTCCATAAATACTAGCCACCATGAATTAATAATAACTATCGTTATTCCGGTTAATTCTGTTATTTTTATTAATGCCATTATAATGCCAACAGCATCATTTTCCCTCATAACTAGACCACACTCAAGAGTTACAGAAGACAGACAGATGGAGGTATGGGAGAGGGTGGCTAGATTTTGTGTGCTGTTTTCAATTTGTTGTAATTCCTTTCTGTTTTACTTGATGTCTTTGATTGCCTTAAGACTTGACTCTCAGACCTGGCAAAGTTTCTTTTGGAGATTGGGCTTTAAAGCTTGTTAAGGATCAAATGTGGAGGAAGTTTACCCCCCTTGCAAGTTTCTCTTTATGGATTTAAACAATAGAAGTGTGTAAGAGGGGAAAATAAATGGAAATGGCATGGGAAATACTAGTAGTATAAGGGAGGGGAGATCCAAACAACTTGCTCAGGAGTAGAGAGCAACTGCCAAGCTCCACTGGGCTGGGACCCACTTAGAGGCCAGCACCAAGTAAGTATCTACAAGGGATTGAGGAATATGAGTGCTTCTGTAGCCATGGAAATTTGTGGCTGGAAGTCTGTTCTCAACCTGACTCAAAGTAACTTTTCATGTGGGCCCTACGTGGTGCTCTGGATGCTTCATTGCGGAGGCCCTTCTAACCAAGGGACTGAAACCGGTCATCCTTCCTGTGGTTTGTCATTGCTCTGACTTTAATTTCTCTAGAACCAGCTTGCTTTATTCCTGGAACCAGTCTCTGATCCCAACCTAACTGCATCTATATTCTATGCCTTCACCTTACCAAATCCATGTCACAGGCTGCCAGGTGATAGCCTCATGCTGTTTCTCAACAGACATCCCAGTAAATTAAAGTTTCTCTCCTCTTGGGAACTGCTCTGCCGTGTCCCTGACTCAAATGCTGCTTTTATTACTAATTCCACACCAAGGCAAGAGAAATTTTTATCAAGAAGAGTTTTGGATGTTTTCAATCCTAATTATGGTTAACATCATTATGAATAGCTACATTTTAGAATTAAGTGGAATATACATGCATAGCATGCTTAGCATGGTACATGTATACATTTATTCAAGAATCATTTCTTGGGCATTGCTTCTGGCCTAAGCACCAAGCAGAGCTCTGTCAAGAAATGAAAAGATTATTTGTACATGACTTCTGCATTCAAGACCCTTGTAAGCTAAGATATGAGACAGCACACAGATGAATGATTTCAGTCCAGCTGGGTAAGTTCTATTAAAAATCTACATGCAAATGCTATCACAGCACAAATGTATCCTTCTGGGTTCAGTCAAGAAAAATGCCATGTAAAAAGAGACTCCACTGTTTAAAATAAATAGCCAGATGAGGACAAGAGCAAGAAAATTCCACGCATATAGGTGAAGACACAGGTTAAATAAAAAAAAAAAAAAAACTTTTGCAGAAATTAAAAATAAAATTGATAATATGATTTTCACAGAAAGTACATATGGGGATAAGGCTGAAGATGAGTTTAGACTTAGAGGCATGAGGCAGTATGAAGGTCTCCCGTTTGTCATGACGACAAATTCAAGATGCATCACCTCAAACTAGCCTTAGGTAGAGATGGAGTGGAGGGAAGAGGGTCAGAAGAAAAGCTGAGCTGGAATCTGTGCATTGTCTAGTTAAGAAGCAATTAGGACACAAGTTCAGGCAGCAGAAGAGAAAGGAGAAGAGGCACAAAAGCAAAGATACTTAGAGTTTGCAGGAATCAGGCTCTGAACTGGATGGGACAGAAGGGATCGAGAACGATTCTGAGGTTTTTGGTGACTCCCTTAAACAAACAACATAGATAAAAACAGTTTTAGGTCTGAAGAAGACAACCCCGGCTGAAGAGATATGAAGGATAAGATTAAATATCTAGAGTCTATCAGCCTCGGCTCAAATCCTAGCACCATCATTCACAATCTACCAAATCTGGAGCCAGTTACTTATCGCTCCATGCATAAGTTTCCTTATCTGTAAAAGGAGGAACTATTACTACTAATAGTTTCCTGTAAAGGCTCCTAAAGAGTAAATCAGATAGTGTATGAAAGGCTTAATATGGGGGCTATAATAGAGTAAAAGCTAAACAACTAAAAACTAAAAATATCTAATATTATTCTGTTAATTAATTGAAAGTATGGACTCTGATCTGGATATTAGCCATGGGAATATATCCGTTACATCTGTATAAATTCACTGCTGTGATTGCTGGAGACAACTGCTGTGTAGCAAACAGAACAGTAGACTTGGAGTCCTAAATTCAGCATCTAACTTTTACTATGCACGAGCCTAGGCAAGTCACATCCACTTTCTGGGCCTCAGGCTCTCATTCTATGATAGAGTTTAACAAATTGCAGATGTATGGTCATAAATATTAAATGAAACAAGTGGGCGAAAGTGTTTGGGGACAGACAGAACACTTTGGAACCCAAAAATCACGTTGCATTATTTGATGCATCAATGATAATTCCAAGAAAATGCACGTAAGTCACCTTGGGAAGTTGGGGTGGGCTTCCCACTCTCTCCACCCTGCCCCCACCCATGAATGGCTCACATCCTAGAGGTGATGCCAAGTGAAGCTTAGAATATTCCCCAAAGCCCTCAGCAGACATTCTGGCAGCCATGAGCAAGCATCGATTTCTTTGAAAGTTCTCTTGTGAAAGAGAATGAGATCAGTATGAAATGGGATTCTCGGAGCTATGCAGAGAAAGCAGCCGGTGAGGCAGAGGGGATGGCAGAAGTCAGTGAGGAATGAGATTAATTTCCAACAATAAATAACTGGAGCCGACTATTTTACTAGGTCTACAGACAAGGAGATTGTCTATAACTGGAAAAATCTGAAGGCTTGGTTCCAAGAGGGTTTCCTTGTCATATCTACTCCAGGAATGGGGGATCTGGATTGGAATGGTGGCAGCAAGTTGCCGGTTGCCAATTAAAATCTAAATGATTATAATAAAATTTCTGTGAAGACACTACCAACAAGATTTACAACCATTGGAAGGAGTGGTTAGATAAAAGAGGACATACCTGATCCATTTTTAGATAAGAATTTTTCAAAATAATTTTTAATAACATTCACACATGTGATATTTATTGAGTGTCAGGTGCCTGCATGGACGATGAGAGTTATAGCATGAAGGCAGACATCTGCCCTCGTGGGGCCTTCAGTCTGCAGCGAAGACAGACAACCACCTGTGGTGATATGTGCAGTGCACTAAGGGTTAATGGAAAAGGATGAGGGTAAGTGTTGTCAGGTAAAGCTCCTCTGAGCAAGTGACATTCATTCTGAAAAGGGAAAAAGATGCCAAGGGAAAGCTCTGAAAAATATTTTTTCTGATGTTCTACCTTTGTCATTCATTTGAGAAATAAATACTCAGTGCCCCGTGATGTGTTTATAAATAAGATGGCACTTAGAAAGCATAGCTGTTTCTATACCACGCCAAACAGCTAGTGATGGAAGGCATGTTGGAGAATGAAAATCTGGTCCCCTAAGTTCTGACTCATTCACAGGAAGTTTTGGCCTGGTGCTCTTTGCAATAAGCATATTCACATAACATAAATTGTGTCCTTCGAAGAGAGCTACATCCCGACCATCTTATGGGGGGGGTGGGAATTGATGCATGAGGACACATAACCAGGAGGCTGCAGAGCTTTCCCAGGCCTTTGGGCTATGGAGTCTACCAGCTTGGACAAATAATCCATGATCTCAGTTTTCTGATACATATGATGGGATGATAATAGTAGCCTCATAGTTGTTGTGATGGTTAAATGAGATAATATATGTAAGTGTTGGCTGTCATCAACATGGTCAACATCATCATCCTCATCATCCTCATCTTCATATAGCACCTGAAAAACATGCCCACTGAGGTCATGAGTCTGGAAATCTTATCCACAACCAATGTTTATGTAAATGGTAACTAAATTAAAGAACGTACCTATGGCTAGAATTATTGACATATTTCTGAATCGTCATATGTGGACAACAAAATGGTATAGTTCAAAGAATTCTTAGCTTGAGTTAGAAGAACTGATTTGGAATTCCAACACCGTTCGCTGTAAAATGACAATAAAAACCACCTTGCCTCTAGCAGTCTTCATGAAGTTATTCATTTGTTCTCTCATGCATTTCTTTCTTTT
>RJWJ010046621.1:0-11340 GCA_004363605.1 Indri indri | reverse complement strand
TAGAGCATTGCCTGGAGGAAGGTAGACAGTTGGACAGTGTATCTCGACCTTATGAGATGCAAATATGTGTGGTACAGATGAGGAGGCAGAAGTTCACAAGATCTACCAAAAAATGAAATCATATGATAATTATGAAAATCTCTGTGGGAAGTTAATTAAATTTTTACAAAAAATCCATGTAATTTTTTCCTCTGTCAATGTTTAGGCATATGATCCTTTGTCCTTTTGGGAGAAAAGCATTCAGTGGGAAATAATATAGGATCAAGGTGATTTGAAACAGGAACAAACTCTTGACCAGAGAGTCACATAGTTGCTTGACAGAAAGGAAGGAGAGAAATTAAAAAGGGAAACATGTAGATTCCAGGATTCCATGTGGATCTTGTTTCTGATTGACTCTGCTAGAAATATATTAGCAAGCAGACACTCCTTGAGTATTAAAACCTTTTAGTTTCTATTGCTTGCTGATAGTGTGGAATCTGAATAGCTACTTCATATGCTACATGAAAATGTCCCTACTTCAAAACCAAGAAACATTACTTTACATGTTTCAGTTTAAAAATGTTTAGAGTCTTATCATTTTTTGGTAAGCTGCAAGTTTCTCAGTTTCTATAGGACATTCCTCTTCAAATGTGGGGATTATTTAGATAGACTGGATTTCTATTTTCCTCAAATGTTCTATTCAGATGAGAAAGCAATGAAATTCATTCAGCTTGAACGACTGTATCATGAGCAATTGCTCGCAAATCTTTCTGCCATTCAAGACCAGTGGGGTGAGTACAAACTAACATAAAATGTGCAATTATCGGTAATCTAACAAGTTGCAATCTAGAAAATTAACGCATTTGACCTGGTTTTGTAAATCAGAAAATAGGAATTTCCATAGTCAAGTTAATGTTACAAAGAAAGTAGCATGTGAGAAAATTTTTTCTTTGTATTTTGCTCTTTGTATCAATGCCAAGAAAAGAACACTTGCAACTATTTGCATTTCTTCTGATCACATTTCAAGCCCTACTGGCTAATTTAGTCTCTGGGATAGTATTTACTTATGTTGAAAAGTAATGACGTAGCTATTTCTAACTGTATTAACTTTGGGGTGGTTTGAGAAGACAATTTTGCAGGCTAATCTTTATCAGTCAACTCTTTTTCCTACCTAAATATGTTTTGTAAGAGCCAGTGACTAACAAATATTTTAAATTTAGAAACAAAATGGAAAACTGTACAACCACATACAGTTATGTCTCTAAGGAATTCAGAAAAAGGATTTAATGGTGAAGATTTTGAACGGCTTACTAAAATTTGCACAACACATCAAGAGTAAGTATATCAGAATTTGCTTAGGATGGGTTGGAATAGCATTGCATATTTGATATACAAGATCTATTTCTTTGTTTAGTTAATTTTTTCAACTGGAAAAATTAAAATGGCTATAATAAAATTATTAGGTTCTTTCTCAGCTTTTATGTAGTTCTTATACAGAACTCAGTAAAAGGTCAACTTTACATAGGTTCAAAGGATCCTTCTAATTAGAAATTCAAAACTATAACCTCTAATTTTTATCTTTTTTTGGTAAGTGATTAAGCAATTCAGATGAGCATAATTGTGTATTAGGATTTTTTTATTCTAGTTGTTTGTTAATGTTTGTATGTTGTAGTAAAAAAGAAAAAAAAAAAAACACTTTCAAGAGTAGCCTAATGCCGTAAAGCAAATATAGTACAGTATTTAACCAAAATACTGCATAAGGAAAACTATATTTACCAGATAATTTTAAATTGTTTAATTTGTATCAAGGAGTTGATTTTTTTTTTTTTTTTGTAAGATGTATCTCCCTGTGTTAGATTAGAGTGTTAGAGAATCGATCGTAGCTCACTGCAGCCTCGACTCCTGGGCTTAAGGGGATCCTCCTGCTTCAGTCTCCTGAGTCACTGAGATTACAGGCATGAGCTACCACACCCAGCAAGAAGTTAGATTTTTTAGACTAAATTATAGTAATAATAAAGCACTTACTTTTAAAAATATTCATTATTTGAAGACTCAGAATTCAAAGATGAGGGGACATAATAGTGTTTAAACTAGTGCAGATTCCTGGAATTTAGAACACAAATCTTCAATACAAAGGCTAAAATACTTTCCATTCTGTTGACAGCTTTCTCTACTTTTCTCTCAGAATTATAAAGAGAAAACTAAAGCTCTGTTTCTTAATAATGAAACAGTGCCAAGTAATTGTTGCGTAGCTCATGCAGCAGATAGAGAACTTGCTTCTGGATCTCATTGTTTTGGAGACCAGCCTTTGAAGTATGATTCTAGATTCAGAGGTGGATGCTCATTCAAATCTCATGATGACCGTTTTCTTGTGTTCATTAATTTGAACCTTTAAAACAGCATTTTCAGGGATTCTGAATTATAACCTAGTTACTTAACATGTTAAATGGGTTAACTTTCAACTTCAGAGCATTTTAAAATAATGGAATCTTTTAAAGTAAAGAAGATCATTTTCTTACTTTTAAAATACACAAAATAAGACACCTCCCCTGCCCATCCTAGGGAACTAATAACTTCTTAATGTGTTACAAATGTTTTAATTATTTAAGAAACAAATACTTATTGAACATAATATGAGCATGATGTCTTTATGCTTTAGAATTTGGATAATTCCAGCCAGCCTCAGTGGCTTACACCTATAATCCCAAGATTTTGGGAGGCCCAGCTGGGAGGATCATTTGAGGTCAGGAGTTCAAGACCATCCTGGGCAAAATAGCAAGACCCTGTCTCTACAAAGAATTAAAATTAAAAAATTAGCTGGGTATGGTAGTGTGCACCATAGTCCTAGCTACTCTGAGCACTGAGGCAGGAGGATCACTTGAGACCAGGATTTCAAGGTTGCAGTGAGCTATGATTGGGCCGCTGAACTCCAGCATGGGCAATACAGAGTGAAACCCTGTCTCCAAAAAAAAAAAAAAAAATTGGATATTTCCCCCCAAATATTACTCTTAAATTTTTTTAATATTTAAAAATATTTTTGAGTTATACATAAAGTATACAAGCTTGATGAATTTTTACATACACATATATGTCTCCCATCCAAGTACTAACCAGGCCCGACCCTGCTTAGCTTCCGAGATCAGACGAGATCGGGCGCGTTCAGGGTGGTATGGCCGTAGACCATACACATATATGTCTATGTGACTACTACTCTGAGCAAGGTATAAGATACAGAGCGTTCCAGCCCCTTTAAAGCCTCCCTCATGCACATACCAAGTCCAGACTCACCACCCATGGTAACCACTATCTGAGCTCTATAATAATATATTTGCCTGTCCTGTAATTTCATTTATAAATGATATCATACAGAATATAGATATTTGTGTCTAGCTTCTTGCACCCATCACTCTGTGTTACATGTTGTTGCATGTAACAGTAGTAGTTGTTATTGGTGTGCAGATTCATTTTATTAGTAGGCAACAATTTATTCATTCTATTAATATTGTGAATAAGACATTGGATTGTTTCTCGTTTTTTAATATTATGAATAAAGTGGCTATGCACATTTCTGTACATGCCTTTGATAGATATACATGATCTGTTCTCTCGAGTATTCCCTAAAATTTAATATTTAAAAGGTACCTTTTGCTCAGAGTGGTGGCTCATGCCTGTAATCCTAGCACTTTGGGAGGCCGAGGCAGGAGAATCACTTGAGCCCAGGAGTTTGAGGTTGCAGTGAGCTGTGATCATACCACTGCACTCTAGCTAGGACAACAGAGTGAGACCGTTTCAAAAAATAAAAATAAAATAAAAGCTACCTTTTTGTTATCTGTTTCCATGGATAATTCCAAAAAGATTATCTTCTGCCATAATCTATTTTAAACTATAATGACATAAAGTGAAACTTTAAAAATCTATGTATGTCAAATAGTCTTTAAATTCATTAGTAGCAAAAAGTTAACATTCTTTTTTTTTCTTCTGGATATCAGCATTTGTAGCTTCTTTGGGAGTTTTCAATAGTAATTGGCTATCTAAGGAGATTAAACACATGATATAGCTGCACTTTGAACTATGTAAACCAGTGGTAATGTTTCAGCCGTGGAAATGTTCTGTGCTAATATTAGAATCCAGAGAAGCTGTATTTTTTTTATAGCCATTTCAGTGACATTTGTTTGGAAGTGTATTGCTGCTGTAATTTCTTTTTAATTCTTTTTTCTCTCTTTTTTTCTACAGTCCTCATTTATACAAGCATAAGGTAAGAGACCTGTTTCTTTTGAAAATATTTATAGGAAAAATGTTAGAGTAATGTCTGTTATATGGACTGTTTTAGAAAAGAAATCTTTCTCAAGTTATTTTTAGCTTTCTAGTTTAATGCAACAGTTTCCAAAAAAAACGTTGTGGTTGTTTTGTTTTGTTTTGTTTTGTTTTGTTTTGTTTTTTATTAAACTTTTTAGATAGCAGCTGTAGAAAAGTCCCTGGGAAGGAAATGCTTTACACAGTTAATGGAGTCTGAAGATCCAAAGGAAAGAGGAGCTACAGCCAAAGAGTCAGGTATGTTTTTAAATTAAGTTAGGTAGAAATTCAAAAGATACTTGCCTCCTACAATATTTTAGAAGTGTTACGTCTGAATTTCTGTGAAGGAATTTTTTTGCATTTACATTTCTGTACGTATACCTCTCCTAGAAAAATAGCAAAACGATTTTTTATGTTGCGTAACTCCAATTTTTAGACATCTAGCAGTAGATACTGTAAAGTTATTTTCATGTTTTCAGTAGATGGTCATATGTGTCTAACAGAATAAGAAAAAATTGTACAGTAGTACTCTAAAATAGAGTTGGTTTGGTGTATTCAAACATTATTTTCTGCTTAAAAGCCAACATTTATTGTATGGACTTTACCAGAAATTTGTTCTGTAAATCTAGATATTTAAAGCTCTAAATGTTGATAATTTCTCTATGGCAATATCTTTTTACTTTTCTGTTCACTAACCTATGATGTACTTTAATTTGTGCATATAAATTTCTAAAGCCTTTGTGTTGTATTTTATACCACCTGTGCCTATGTCAAAAGATTTTTAGAAACTTTTTTCTAAATGTTCTCCTAAACATTTAGAAAAATGCATGTTGCTCATTATAAAAAGTTTAAAAAATAAAGATAGATAAATATGTTTTAGGGTGTGTTCTTTTCCCGATGTCTGATTTTATTACCAATTTATATTCCTGGGCTTCATGTTCTTGGGCTTGAGAGCCCTGATATTGAAGAGGAAGTATCAGGTGTTCTGGATGAGTTGCCCTGAAGACATAAGATGATGATGGCACTGTTGGTTTAATTAGCCTTCAACTGTTTACAAAGTACCTTTTCATTTTTTCAAATATTAATTTACCTTCTTTTCTGTTATGAGGCGATTTAGGAATATCACCTTAGGTCAATCCTACTATATCCTGTTCTTCCTGTCTCTTCTTTTCCAGTCATTTTTATATCAGAAATCAGAATAAAGTGAGCTTCATAAGAATCTTAAAGAGGGGGAAATCACAAAATAACCACCTAGTTTTGAGTGTGGATGTGTCTCTATGTTATGCGCGTCGGGAAGAGTACTATTACAGGCTGTTTGTTTGAATTTGAGGCTTGGCACTGGTTGCTGCCCAGTGCTAGCTTGGCAGTACCTCTAACTTGGCCTCTGCTGTGATACACGTGGTATACATGGGGAAACTGAGGCACCAAGTTTAAGTCACTTGCTTGGTGCTTTGATTCACAACTAGAACCTGGGTCTTCTGGTTTCTCATTGAATGCAGCATGCTTCTGCTAAGTAAATTGTGTGGGTTGTCAAAAGCTTCAATAATCCAGACATCCTAATAATAACCATTTTATGAGGGGGTGTGAACTAAATTCTATGGAAAGAAATCTTGCCCAAGTCTGATAAAAACAATAAGTTTAAAACAGAAATGTCAGCAATATGGGTGACTCTCCAAATGTAGTTTGGAACTCCTGCCCTTTGCATCTTAAATTATGTAGGTTTTTTCCTATTTTTTTGTATTGTTCCTAAATAATGGAATGAAGCAACCATTTTCAGGCCATTTTGTAAATAATGCGTTGTACCTATGGATAATCTTTATTACTTAACCACGTAAGTGGTATCTCAGTTCATTAGATACATTAAGTGGTTGTATTTTGTTTAGTAACTGCAGTCAACTACCTTACTTCCCACTCATGTAATGGCATATCAGACTGATTCTGTAACTTTTCAGTCACTTATAGCTATTAAATTGTCTCAGTTTTCATTCTTTAGGACTTAGTCATATTGAATTCCAAACTTCATTTTAACACTTAAATCTCACTCTATTCAAAGCTCTTCTCTTGTCAACCCCGTGCCTGCTAGGGGCTGGGAAAATAGTATGCTTGCAGTTGGAGCTAGCTGGATTAGTGCTTATGACTCAATGCAGGTTGTTCTGTGAGGGATGCATGGTGGCTCCAGCAGGACCAGCTGAGGAGGAACAACTCACTCTACTAGATGTTTGCAGTCCTTTAGGTAACTGACCCTCAGCTAGGGGCAGCACACCCATTCCACTAATGTGGGGGTCTCTCTGCCCTGTGCCTTAACAGTACCTGTGGGACTACAGTCCCAAATCTCATGTGGTCTGTGAATCCTATGGACATGCTTTGAGGGCCATCTTCTGAACCTTCGCGCACTGAGAGCTTGTGGAGGAGTGGCTCGGCCCCCTTTCCACCTGGCTGTGGCACTCATTGCTCTAACCTTCCCCATCTTCACAGAGGGGCAGGCCAGGAAGTTCAGTGGCAAAGCGGACAACCTGTGAGGAGTGAAATGTCCATGTGTTTTCCTGCAGTCTCCCAAACTTTGATTCTTTAGGGTAGGGAGAGAGAAGGAATGCTGTACTCTCCTAAAAGATGACCTTTTCCTCCTCCTGACCCTCTTCTGATGTTTGAGTCAGGGTGTTGGGGGAGGTACTACTAACTCTACCGAACAGCTTCCTCTCCCAGCAATCCAGAGTTGAAGCGGTCAACCTTAGTCCCTGATGCTCTGAAATCTGAAGATGGCATTTAAGTAATACCTTTTCTTTTTTCTTTTTTTTAAACATCAGAGATTGATACTGAAGTAATGCCTTTTCTTTGGTATGGTATAGGCCTCAATTGTCAGTTGCTAATTATAAAAGTACCAATAAATGAAAAATCAAATGTAATAAAATTGTCATATTTTATCTTTTATTTTCACCTTTGGCCATTATTTGTATAAATTAAGCAAAACACGACTAATTAAAAAAGTTAAAACTTCTGAGATAGGAATGCTGAATGCACCAGTAAACTGAGTTTGAGCAAGATTCTCTGCTATCTAGCAATCTCTGCAATTCCCATTCATTATTTACACAAAGGATTTAAATTGTTTACTTTTAAAGTGAAAGAAAAATATTCTAAGTTGATTTTATTTAAAGTAGAAATGGACAGATATCAAAATTCAAACCTATTTCTGCCTTTTGCCAAAAGGTATTCTTTTTATTGCTACCCTTTGCTGGCTCTCTTTAAGTAATTTGCAAACACATTTATTAAGGGTATTATGTTCAGATTACAAATTTGAACAGAACAGACTTTGATTCCTTTAGTCTTGGTAAACCAGAGCAATATTACTTTTCTTACATTTTAAATTATAAATGTATTACTAAGGTTCATCATGTAAAAATATTTACTTAATATGCCATGTCTTAAATATATTAAAAATGATTTTT
Source organism: Indri indri (assembly GCA_004363605.1). Lineage (NCBI taxonomy): Eukaryota > Metazoa > Chordata > Mammalia > Primates > Indriidae > Indri > Indri indri. Next base: position 3,625 of record RJWJ010046621.1, on the reverse strand, counting down.
CTCACTTCGTTTAAATGGAAAATGTCAATAGATGTATTTATTTAAATGTATAAGGCCAATAAAGTGAAGAATATCTTTTAAACCTTTGAATAATGACTTTTAGTTATCATGAGAACTAAATTATTTATTCATATCAACATGCTTTCGAATAATCTGTGTTATATGTAAAGTATTATTTACTAAATATTTTAGGTATTTTCTCTACCTAAAGACACTATTATGCAACAGATAGAATTTCTATTTGAGAGGGTTAGAATATTGTTGTATTACACATATTATTCATATGTCCCTTCTCTTTTCTCCTATACAAAGTGTTGTAAATTTTAAACAACTTATTTTTTTCATCTTTAGAGAGCAAAACTTGTCTTGGCACGGAACCAAGTAAAGAAAGCCAACATAAAGAGCCCCCGGGGAGCAGGCCCTGCTGTAATCAGATGGACGGGCAGGCAGATTCCCCAATCCTGGTAACTGCAGGAAAGGACCACACGGAGGAGCCGCTCCGCAGCACTGATGCCACGCTGGAGCTCCACACCCAGTCCTCAGAGAAGGCCGGGAACAGGGCTGGGCCAGACTCTTCCGAGAATGCTTGTGATGGTGATGACAGCCACTTGCAGCCGGCTCAAACAGAGGCCTGCCAGGATGTAGCCAAAATAGAGGGCAGTGCTGAAGACCCTAAGGTATTACCCTCCAGCGAGTCAGTGACAGAACCATTGATTTTACCAGACTGTGACCGTATATCTCCTGCGTTGATTTCTGAGGGTAAAAATTCACGGTCTCAAAGAAAAGAACTCAGGTTGCCACTTCAGGATGCTTCTGAGGCGTTGCCCACAGACCAACTTGAGAACAATGAATTAAATGAGCTGCTGCAACCTGATCTTACGGACAGTGATGGAAAATCACCACAGGGCCAGGCTGACTCAGAGGCTTCTGAGAATGTATGTTGTGAAAATAATAAAATATCTGACTTAAGTACAGTGCTTCCAGAGGTGTCTATGGCCCCAGAGGAAAAGGGAGATAAGGATGACCAACTCAATAAAGAAACAGAAGACTATTTGAACAGCCTTTTAGAAGGATGCTTAAAAGATACTGAAGATTCCCTTTTGTATGAAGATAGCCAAGAGGAAGACTCTGATCTCCTTCAAGATCTTTCTCCTGAAGAAGCATCCTACAGTGTACAGGAGAATCTGCCTTCTGATGATAGCTCTCTTTCTCTCGATGATCTTGCCAAAAGGATAGAGATCGCAGAGGTAAATTAGAGATGAACTACAATTGAAAGCAGAGTGAAATATTAAAAACTAATGTATGTATTAAATATGGCCTTGTTTTTGTAAGTTTTCCCTGGTCTCGAACATGAGGGAAAATTTTAGTTAACATAAATTTTTAATTATTAGTAGTTTTTAAATTTATATCTGTTGAATGAAATGACTTTTAATCATTATAATGTTTATACTTCAAGAGATTATATTGCATGCCTCCAGATATAGTAAGCGTTATTATATGTAACCATTTTTTTTAAATAGTCCTGACTTTTATTTGGCAGTCCCGGAAATTATTATCAAGACAAGATTAGTCACATTCCAGTAAGGAAATCTCATTTTTCTTCTCATACCTCTAGAAGATAAAATATAGTATGTACTCACTGCTTCTTCCTCTTGTTAATATATTTTCAAAATTCTTTAAGAAATATTTTAAAATATAACACAAGGGGGATACTGGATTCATTTTTAAGCTATTAAGTTAGAGAAAAAAAGATCAAGGAAAAATAACTATTCCCTTTGTTAGATATTACAATAAAAAGTCTGGAAAAAGAAAAGATAAAACCATACCGAAACTACAGCCCCCTCACCTGGATGACTTGGCATGGTGGAAAGAGCAGAATTCAATCGGTTAGTTCCAATACAGTCCTACCAGTTAGTTATTAGCCTCATGGAATCACTTGTTACCTCTCTAAGGCTGTTCCCTCTCTGAAAATAAGGATACTAGCTGCCTTTCTTTTTCTTCACCTTATATATTTTTTTCCAAGTTAGCTTTTAAGTCCCATTCATATCGATTGTGTTCTAACTTAGCATTATCATTGCACCTATGATTTTTCTTCTTAATTTTTTCTTAACAAAATTATTTAATATTGCTTAATGAGTACAGCGTTTCTGTCTGGGGTGATGAAAAATTTTGGAAATAGATAGTAGTGATGGTTGCACAATATTTTGTTTGTAATTAATGCCATTGAATTAATGTATTTAGAAATGGTTAAAATGGCAATTTTATGTTATATATATTTTACCACAACTTTTAAAATAGTAAAAAAAAAAAATTAAATAGTGTGTGTTAATAGTAAAGCACTTGACTCAGTATTCATTCTCTTATTTATTTTAACAGATCTCTGGTACTGGGAGTTAACAAAATAGAGGTCCCACCCATGTTCACATCTAGCTGTAATACCAGAAGGTTACTGTTATCTGACTGCCTCTTTTCATGCCAATAATCATGTTGACCTTATAGGGAAAAGTCATATGGTCAAGTTTTATCTTTTCAGGTATAAATCATGAAGAAAGATCAGAGTTGTGTCTCCCTACCCTATAGAACATTTTAAGGTGGGGGATTAACTGTTGAATTAATGTTGTGTATTACAACTAAATGGAATATTCTCTTCTAAAACTCGCAACACATGTCAGTTTTCCTACTGGATAACAGCTAACAGTGAAAATTGTATGTATTTAAAGTTTAAAGTTGTCTTTTCATGAAGTTGATTCATGTAATGATGATCCCCTTCCCTAAAATTCTATTGGTCTAGTAACTTAAACTGTTTTAAGAATCCCAAAAGCCGCATATGTATGATTAACAAAACTAACGTATGTTCCTACGATAATGCTAAACAGATTATTAAACATTGACTTTCTGAATACTTATTCCCTATTCTATTCTAAGAACTATACTTTAATAAAGTCTGCCTAACTCTGTCCGGAAAAGAGTTTTTAAGGTTTAAGAACTAAAAATCACTAATGCTTAGTATTTTCTTAGTACCTTAATAATGAAATCTTTGGCTATAGCAAAATAGCTGGGTAATAGTGGCCTTGCTTACAAGTATAAACTTAAAATGTTTAATTTTTAGAAAGTAAATTCTAAAATTTTTTAAAATTTTAGATGCAAACATTTAACTTTTTAATTCAGACGCTTTTTCTTGTGCTTTCAGTAAAATTTTATTAAGAGTCTTTCCTATGTATCTAGTGCCGAGGACACAATGAGGAATCAGGTGATGTTCTTGGCCTTCTGGGGGGCTCTCTGCCTGTCATACTTGGTTACTTTACTAGAGTTGTTTTTGAAATAATTTTTATGCTCCCTTCCTTTTGTAAACAGAGGATAAGAACTAGGAACATAATTTATTAGTAACTCATACTCACGAATACCATTTTACTCGCACTCAGGGATCACTGCTGGCCTCCACACCTCCACATTCCCGTGCTGTCCCAGTTAGTCCTTCTCTGTTCTCTTTCCCAAATCTCCCTATCATTTCTCCCCTGTCAGTGTCTCTGCCCCTTACAGGTTCCCTTGCTGCTCGTAACTCTAACACTATGTTTGTGGAGGAACATGCTGGTATGTTCTTTCTTTGCCAGCTTTCCCCTTTTTC
>RJWJ010046620.1:0-11285 GCA_004363605.1 Indri indri | reverse complement strand
AGAGAGCGTGGCGGTGTGATCTTGGCATCCCGGGAGTAGAAGACCATGCACACATCCTTGGTGATGACAGCTGGCTGGATGCAATGATCCAGCTGAAAGCAGACAGGGGTGAGCGCTGATTAAATGCAGGCAGAATACCTGTGACTGGAGTCTGCGTGTTAGGAAAGCTAGACCTAGATGTGGGGACTGGAAGATTTCAGCTTTACCAATTATTTCAGCAGCAACTCAACGAATGACATGTGAAACATTAGGTGGCATTCCTTATAGATGGATGCATTTATTTTTCTCTGAGGTAAAGGCTATTATTACCCCTGTTTAATAGATGAGGAAACTGAAACACAGAGAACTTGCCCAAGGACACATCGGAAGTAAGTAGCAGCACAAGGAACTCAGATAGGCTGGTTCTAGGGTCTACCGTCAACCACCACCAGGCTCTGTCCTGAACTATAAAAACAAGACGTGAAGTTCTCTTAAAAATCATACATTTTTTGAGGCTGAGGCAGGGGATCACTTGAGGCCAGGAGTTTGAGACCAGCCTGAGCAAGAGCAAGACCCCGTCTCTACCAAAAATAGAAAAAATTAGCCAGATGTGGTGGTGCACACCTGTCATCCCAGCTACTTGGGAGCCTGAGGCAGGAGGATCACTTGAGCCCAGGAGTCTGAGGTTGCTGTGAGCTAGGCTGATGCCACAGCACTCTAGCCTGGGAAACAGAGCAAGACTCTCTCTCAAAAAAAAAAAAATCCTACATTCTTCAAAGAATGGTGGTTAGGCTAGTAAATCTGAAGCTATAGTAAAAGTCGAGTGACTTTTTGACTAAATAGAGCCCAGGAAGAGAACCTCATATAAACAGAAGAGTCAGAAAAGTATAATAAAATAAATATCTTAAGGGTGTGTTGGAAAAAAAGAAGACAAAGCAAGGCAAATCTTCGCTGACCATTTCCTGCTATAACCTGCCCACTGCTCAGGGCTGGCTGTTTGTGGCAACTGGAGTTCTGAGTCTCCTTACCTCTAGGTAGGCCGACAAGGTCATGTAGATCTTTTCTCCATAGGGCGTCACTCGGTTCAGAAGAAGGGAGTTATGTAGAGAGCTGTCCCATACGGCCTCAAAGCGGTAAAAGGTCCTAAGGTCAGAAAGACAAGAGGGAGTCAGCCAAAAGCAGCTGAAGTTACCTTAGTCCAGGTACTGTCACTGTCGGTAATCCTAAAGAATCCTACCTCAACCACCCAACACTTTCAATTCATCAAAATCTAACAGGGGGGACCCTTATCTCCTAGGAGGAAATGGTAGGTCCCATCTTCTTGCCCCCATCCATCAATAAGGAGTACTTAGTTGTGCAAACTGTTTTGTTTTTTTTTTTTTGATAAGCACGACTCTGCCTATAAACATAAACATAGTGAAGTCATTCAACTAAGATGAAAAGAGTAAGTGAGTATGGACAGAAACTGAAAGAAGACAGCCTAGGTAAGCTATCCTGTCAGTTAATGATAGCAGGAAGCAAATACCCAGTAGTTTGTAAGTTTTGTTCTTCATATCACAAGAGATAGTAAACACCATACAATCCAGTGCTGCTGAGCCTCAGAAACGTCACAAACATATCTGGGAGGATTAATGTTGGAAATAGGTAGAAAAACTGAAATATAGAAAGACTTGTTTTTTTTTTGTTTTTTTTTTTTGAGACAAGAGTCTCACTCTGTTGCCTGGGCTAAAGTGCCATGGCATCAGCCCAGCTCACAGCAACCTCAAACTCCTGGGCTTAAGCTATTCTCTTGCCTCAGGCCCCTGAGTAGCTGGGACTACAGGTGCTCGCCACCACACCTGGCTAAGTTTTTCTATTTTTAGTAGAGACGGGGTCTTGCTGGTGCTCAAGCTGGTCTCGAACTCCTGAGCTCAAGCGATCCTCCTGCCTCAGCCTCCCAGAATGCTAGAATTACAGGCATGAGCCACCATGCTTGGCTTTTTAAAATTTTTTGTAGAGATGGGGTCTTGCTATTGCTGAGGCTGGTCTCAAATTCCTGGGCTCGAGTGATCTTCCTGCCTCAGCCTCCCAAAGTGCTAGGATAACAGGCATGAGCCACTGAGCCTGGCCAGAGAGCCTTGTTTTAAATAAAAGAACAAGAGCTATTCTTAGCTGATACTTAGTGAAAGAAAATGATTTCTTAACACCAGAGCCAACCAACTACCATTTGTTAGTTTTCAAAAAAAAAAAAAAAAAAAATTGAAAAATCAATCTTAAATTTAAACAACAACTAGAAACTTAATTGATACCCACAAACTGGTTTTTTTTTTTTTTTTGGGACAGAGTCTCACTCTGTTGCCCAGGCTAGAGTGCCATGGCATCAGCCTAGCTCACAACAACCTCAAACTCCTGGGCTCGAGCAATCCCTCTGCCTCAGCCTCCTGAGTAGCTGGGATTACAGGCATGTACCACCATGCCTGGCTAATTTTTTCTACATATTTTTAGTTGTCCAGCTTATTTCTTTCTATTTTTTTATTAGAGACAGGGTCTCGCTCTTGCTCAAGCTGGTCTCGAACTCCTGAGCTCAAATGATCCACCCGCCTCGGCCTCCCAGAGTACAAGGATTACAGGTGTGAGCCACCGTGCCCAGCCTGGTTTGTTGTTTTAATATCACCTTTTTTCCCTACTGGTCAAATACCATAAGCTCTAATTAAACCTTCCCGTTCAGTAAGTCTCATCTGAAATGTTGCACTTAGTTCTACAGCAGTGATGCAGATCAACTCCAAACTCTACCCCACGCTTCCCTACTCAGACCCCATGAACAAGCGCAGCGTAGATGCCTCCTCTGGATTTCCTATGACAAATACTGGGCAGATCCTCTCTCTAAACACATTCCCATGTTTCTTCCTCCAGAAACCATCAACAGAGAAAACAATACATTTCTGAAAGTGAACTCCATGATCACGTCTCATCTTCCAGGTGCCAGTGTGTGTGATCTGATCATTTCACGTTGTAGCTGCTTATAGAGCTAAGTCTTCATCAAATACTTGGTGATCTCTCAAGTGTCTAACTTTTGAGGCAGAGAGTATGGGTCAAGAAAATTCTCTACAAAGACACTGAAGGAACATAGAGACAACTAACAAGACAAAGACAAAGCCACCAAGTGACCCAAGCAACAACGGAAATCATGGCCTTTTCCTTTCTTTGGCTCTGAGGCTCTACAGACACAGCAGAAAACTCTTCGTGCATCCACAAAGCTCTGTTTAGAGCAAATCTTTATTTTCATTTGGTTTAAGGCAAATGCTAATACCAAGTGACAATATCCACTACTTTAGAAGAAACCACTTGAAAACTCTACCCTCCTGAGAGCTGCTCTTCTGCTGTGTACCCATTTTTGTCAAAGTACCTAGAACAATGTATACAGGTATCCCGGGCAGGGGCTGGATGCACCTGTGCTAAAGTGAAATAACCAACCTGCTTCTGAGAGTGAGGGTATTTATGACTTTGGCTGTATTTTACAGACATTTCTATTACTGCTGCCTGTAATTCATGATTCATTAAGTTCCAAACTGTAACTTAGCCACTAGTAAGGTTTCATGATTGATTCTTTCAACTGAGATGAATATTTTGAACTTGTCTAAGAAAGACTCTTCATATTTCTGTTTTCAAGTTAAGTTTTCACTTAACCTAAAGAGAAAATGTCACTGGCAGAAACCTGGCTAACATAAACAAAATTTTGACTCTACTAAAATCTTCCTGTATTGATTACGGGGAAAAAAACCTTTCTTTTTGTTTTGCTTTGCAGTTGCTGCAACACATTCTGTTGGTATAAGCCCCAAAGGTGGCAATTCTGGAGAGGCGGTTGTAACAAATACAACCTAGACTGGGGAGAAATGGCAATTCAATCGAGCTGGCTGGCAAGGTAATTTAGGATTAGAAACAGGGCTGAGTTCTGAGACATGGTTTCCTGCATTGCTCCTAAGGTGGTTAGAAAAGAATTCCAAATCATTTTCCTGAGATTTCTGAATGAAAGCAGCATCAGAAGAGATACAGGTTTCAAGGTGACTGCTTTGAAGGATATATTCCTTCAAATTCATTAATTGTCAACAATTTAAAAACCAACTTCTTACATTATGTCATACCTAATGGACCTTCTTGAATTCATTAGGAGAAACCTCTGAAATGCGAACTCAGTGGAGTCCAGATTAAGAGATAAACTCACTATCCCTATAATGCCAGCCAAATATATATATATATATATGTATGTGTGTGTGTATATTTTAACATTTTAGGTTATACTGTCATGTATCATTTCTTTCAGTTTTCTTCCCTAAATGAGATGAAGAGAAAGACAGGAAAAAACTTCCTTCGCTACCAAAGCAGGATTTTTTTCTATTTCCACTTATTTTTCTATTCCCAATAAATAGGTAAGATAAGCAACCCAGACAGGAGAAAGAAAAATGTTTAAAAAAAATACAAAATATTTCTCACAGACTTGGCTACCCAAATAGCCAAACTGGTCTCTACTACTATAAAGGACAAAACACAGAAAATGAATGGTTTTGCAAGGCTGCAACAACTAGGTTTTAACAGAGTAACAAACCATTAAAGCTTCTGATAGAGAGAAGACAACAAAGCCTGAGATTCTACACGAAATGAGGGAGAAACATTCTACTCTGTAATGTATTAGGGGAAAACTTGTAGAGGCATAAGAATAAAATGGATGTTCAGTAAATAGAATGAGCAAATAATCTAGAACTCCAAAGATCTTTTTTTCTGTTTTTTTTTTTTTTGAGACAGGGTCTCGCTCTGTTGTCCAAGCTGGAGTACAGTGGCATCATCATACCTCACTGCAGCTTCGAACACCTGGGCTCAAGCTCACTTCAGCTTGACTCCAGTAGCAGGGACTCCAGGCGTGTACCACTATGCCCAGCTAATTTTTAATTTTTTGTAGAGATGGGGGTCTTGCTGTGTTGCCCAGGCTGGTCTTGAACTCCTGGCCTCAAGCAATCCTCCCACCTTGGCCTTCCAAAGTGCCTAAAAATCATTTAAGAAGCTATATGCAAAACTGTACACACATCAGAAAAACTTACAGCAAAAAGGAGACGTGTCTTAGGGTACAGAATAAGGTCTTGCTCTATCCTAGGTACAGCTTAGGTTTACACAGAGGGGACAAAACCACTAAATAGCAATCAAAGCAACATAAGACATAAAGCATTCTGATAAACTAGAATCTTTATGTGCAAAAAAGCAAACCGAAAATACCTAGGAATATCCTTATCAAGAAAGAGCCTGTAAAAACATAGAAAAGGCTTTTGTTAGTGCAGCAAACAAAAAACAAAAGAAAGTGAGAGAAAGAAGAGGAAAAAAATATATATATATAAGACAAATTTGCTGATAAGCAAAGTGAATTCAAGTAGACAGGTAATTAACAAACTGAGAACCCTACAGGACACAATTTGACAGAGGGTTTACAGTGACGTGGGTCTGTGTCCTGAGACTTCCAATAAGAAAACACAGGACATAGACGGGAAGGTGGAGACCACCACCATCGATACTCCTTTCCGTGGTGACTTAGTACTGGGAATGGTAGGAAGTTGCTGTGGAGAGTTAAGGGACAATCGAGTCAATCTGTTAACATGAATGTAGGACAGGGAAGAAAAGAAATAATGGTCCTTCAATTCTATTCTACTACCAATGTATTAGAAAAGCACTCTAAGACACATACATAATACACCCAAATTGGAGTTCTCTAAGTTCAATTTTAAACATTAAAACTTAGCCAAACAGAACAAAAGCTCTCTTAACCAAACTCGATTTAGCAATTTACCAGATTAGCCTATGCTCTCCATATCCTCAAAATATAAAGACAGATGCCTACTTCTTAAACATTCTACAGGGATGGCTTGTAAACCCAAATGATTTGCTCCAAAGAGTTGAGTTACGTGCTTATCAAGTGTCAGTAGTATCTGGTCCCAAACCTGTTTATGCCAGTTGTACTTATTATTATAATTATCTAATTTACTTAAATATAAAGCAAAGAAATGAAATACGAAGACAAAAAGAATTCTTGTTTTTGTAAAAACTTTGTCGAATGTTTTCAAAAGATTTGATAATGGTGAGTTGTTTAAAAACAGTTGTTAAATTAAGTTTGGGTGAGATAAATGTAAAGGAAAGAGGAAAATAATAAAATGCTTAAATGATAAAATATTAATAAATGATAAAAGTTAAAATGATTTTGGAATTAAGATTTTCTTCATAGGTTTCTAGTTCTTGCTTCACCAAACTGAAAATCGGAGATGAATTATGGGTGTGGTTTTGCAAGAAAGACAATCAGAATTCCAATAAATGACCTTATAACTTAACAAATTAATGTACATTTGTAGTTTAAATTAAAACAAAATGTTTCAGGTATATATCTTATTCTTCTTGACCTCAGCCAACTTTTTTGATTAACTAACTTTAAGCTTCTATTACACACGATAAGCTGCTTCTGATAAAGTCAAATTCATTTCCTATAGCACCTAACCCACCACTGGCATAAAGCAAAGGACTGTCCAAGGTAACTCTAATGCAGGCAAACTTTCCACTACCAGCATTTCAAGCAAACACCATCTTTCTCTGTGTATTTGCTTGGTACTCTAAGGAAATTTAATATATATTTTTCATAGTTACAAAGAAAATGTGGTGGAGAATGCCAGCTGAATACTGGCCATAAATGTTTGGCAGAAGAGAGAATGCTATGTGGAGTTACTGCTGACTCCAGAAAAATGGTATTGTTTATGATTTTGCCCAGGGACAGTTAAAGCACCCCTCTTTATCTCTGCCATTCCACCTCCCCAGACATACAAACCCACTCACACTCCTTCCCTTTCTCTCCACAGCCCCTGCAAGCAGAGAGAAGTATGTTCCTTTTTTGTCTTTCCTACGTAAAATTTAATACATGAAAACAACAGAAAAAAATTAATCCTGGCCCAAGCTCTTTATTTTGTTTCTGCCTATTGTCTTTTTCTTCCTGTCCCTCTTCCCATGACACATGCGAGCAGAAGGAAGCACGGGAAGCGCTGTAATGCAAAGCAGTGTATTCGGCCCACACCAGAACAGGCAGCTGCTCCTGTTACCCAGCCCTATGATAAAGAGATGGAGTCTCCCAAACGATGACAGAACTCCTTTCCTGGGTGAGGTAAGAGGACCCCAGCTGGTTTAGCTGCAGTCTGACACGGGAAAGCACAATGGCTATAGACTTCATGCATCGTCTGTCATCACCTGATTATAAAAGGGAATTTTAAGATAAGTGAATTTAAAATAAAAATAAAATTTGTTATTTTACAAAAGCCAATCTGGGCCATAAGAGTTTATATTAGTTTATCAACTTTATGCATAAATGAAAGTGAAAAGCAAATACTAAGAATAATTGAGCCTATACTAGCAGCGGCAAACACAAAACATGAGGCTTCATTATACCTTGGAGGGCATGTTTCCATGATACTTAGGAGGGAGAAACCTTTCTCCACAGCAACCATTTCACAGGGAAACACTTAGTCTTAGCAATAATTAATTTATATTTTTAAACCCTTGGATAGCATGTTGTGTTCTGGGTTTTTTTTTTTTTTCCTGATTTTTCTTTTTTCTTTTTTTTTTTTTTTTTTTGAGACAGAGTCTCACTCTCTTGCCTGGGGCGAGTGCTGTGGCATCAGCTTAGCTCACAGCAACCTCAAACTCCTGGGCTCGAGCAATCCTACTGTCTCAGCCTTCCGAGCAGCTGGGACTACAGGCATGCGCCACCATGCCCGGCTAATTTTTTCTATATATATTTTTAGCTGTCCAATTAATTTCTTTCTATTTTTGGTAGAGACGGGGTCTCGCTCTTGCTCAGGCTGGTCTCGAACTCCTGAGCTCAGGACAATCTGCCCGCCTCGGCCTCCCAGATGCTAGGATTACAGGCGTGAGCCACCGCGCCCGGCCTTCCTGATTTTTCTTTATCAGTATGTTATATCTACCCAAACTCCACATGGGATAGATCATTTCCATTGCCCAAGGGTAACTGATCACATACAGATATCTCCAATTCTTTCTTTCTTTTTGCAGAGCAGGGTAGATAGAGAAAGAAACAGGGATTTTTGAAGTGAGGGGGAATTAGTCCTTTGTCTGAACCAGGAGTCATTAACACATCAGGAGTCTAATGGTGAACAAATCAACCCCCACAGGGGCTGACTCATCATATTTCTTAGGGTGCCCCACCTGCTGGAGTTGTGGGAAGACTTCAGGTACTTGGCAGAAATAATATTTAAGGAGAGGATGGCATCAACTGCAGCCTCGTCCACCTCAGGCTTATTCCTAATCCGGCCTAAAAGAAAGGATAAAGAAACCAGAATATAAGCACATTAAAAACAAAACAAATTCATTAAGGCAAAAAGAGACTTTCAGATCTTTGTGTAACTTCAGGTGCTGGAAGGGTCACTTGGTTCCCTATGGGTCCTCCATTCTTCCCCATGGTCTGTCTCCCCTTTACTTCCCACATTTAGTCAACCTTATTGATGCTTTGTTTGAAGAGTTTTTCATATTCATCCCAACTTTATTTTCCAATATCACTATCCTGCTCACAAAGGCCACCTTCCTCTCCCATCTGGAACCCGCAACAGCCATTTAACTGGTCTTCCTGCTGCTCACATCTCCCCTCTTCCAATCTTACACTCACCTATTATAAACTCTCTAAGCCACTGACTTTATTATACTGCTTTCCTGCTCAAAATCCCAACTTTGTTTTCAAATTGACACTAGGGGATGCAGCATCGCATAGAGGTTAGGAGCTCAGTCTCCAGAGCCAGAATGTGCGGGTTCCAACTCTTACTAGCTGTGAGGCTCTGCGCATAATGCTCAACCCCTCTGAGCCTCAGTTCCCTCATCTGTGGAATGAGAAAAATAATTCCTCCCTTACATATAATTGTTATGAGGATTAAATGAGTTGGTCTTTTTAGAGCATTCAGAAAAGCACCTGGCACATGGTAAACACTGCAGAAGAGTTTGTTAAATAAAATAAACAAATAGATTTTGTTTTTAACCACTGCCTCCACATTCTCCCTCACTCATTCTGGTCAGAAAGCATCTTTTCTGTTTTGCATATCAGTGTTCTACATAAAAAGGAATTTTGAGAAAGCTTGAAAACCACCGCCCCAGAGAGGAGAGAGTAAAACCTCCCTTCCGAGGGTTCTTTTTTTTTTTTTTTTCATTTTTAAAATTCTTTTAGAAAATTTTTTCTTATTTCAATTTATTTCTTCTTCAGCAGTTGACTGGCAAGTTGGAACCTTCTGAGGGTTCTTAATCTGGTCCACATGAGACACAAAGGGTCTGTGGATAGAATTCAGGCAATCTGTGAGCTTAGACGGGAAAAAATTACACCTTTATTTTCACAAACCTGTAACAGAAAATTGATATTTCCTTCAATTATGAAGGAAGGAATAAACCACAGGAGAATCAGCAGTACCTGTGACTCTGTCCCCAGGAGAAACCACAGATGTTTTCATATCACACTAACATAAAATATCTTTTTCATTCATCACCACTTTGAAATTATGGTAATTAGACCCGTTGCTATATCTTGCTATTTAATGCATCAATAAAGAAAAGCTTATATTACAGATTTGTTTAATATTTTGACAACCGTATTTCAATATTGTTAGTTTCCTTTGTAATCCTAAGTATTTTATTTTCTACATTTGAAAACCTAATTCTAAGGCTTCACCATTGCCAAAGAGATCCATAGCAACAAAAGGTCTCAAACCCCTGCCTTAGACTATTGTTATGCTCACACTCACACTATTTAGCCAAAATGCCTTCATTTAATTTCTCCACTCTAGCCATGGGTTTCTAGCTCTTGCATATTAGACATATTCCTAACTCTTACTGGAAATGTTTATGTCTGCAAAACAAACAAACAAAACCCCTCTAATTTCTCTTGAATCCATTCAGTCTTCCTGCATTGCTTTTGTTGTTAACTCTCTTAGCACAGGTCTTTTGCCCGTCTTCATTTTGGTAATTCTTCATCAAACCATTTTACACATATATACATTGACTCCCCAACTAAACCACAAGCTCACAATGAGCAGAGGCTTCTTTTATGCCCTCTCACAACCTCCAGCACAGAATCATGGCCGTGGTAATTGAGTAAAATAGTGGTTTTACTAATGATGGAGCTGAGAAACAAGAGTACGTAGAGTTAAACTCAAGGCCTCCACATTCTCCAGTCTATATTCTCCAATACAATCTTCCACACATTCATTGTGCTGCAAACAGGGAAGAATAGTATCTCTAAAAATCCCAGCTCTGTCCTCAGTGGATGGAACATACTCACCTACCACCAGTTCTCGAACATCTTTCCAGTGGAGCTCACTCCCTTTCTCATGGATAATGGTCACAGTGATCCTTCGCTGGATGCCCTAGGTAATGGAGCAGGGTTGCAGTTTAGTTGGGGCGATCTATCGTTTCCTCGTGTTTGTTGTTTTCTGGGTTGTATGGTACGGGGATGGGCAGAAAAGAGAGGTATGGAAAAAGAGGGGACGTGCTGCTCACACTGTTACTCAAAATAAAGGGAAATGGGTCAGGGGCTGAGGAACAGCCAGGTTCTGATATGGTTTTAAGAACATGTGGCTGAGGCAGGAGGATCACTTGAGCTTAGGAGTTCGAGGTTACAGTGAGCTGTGATCGTGCCACTGTACTCCAGCCAGGGCAACAGAGCAAGACCCTTTCTCAAAAAAAAGAAAAAAAAAAAGAACAGATGCCCAGATTATATGCCCCAGTGTATGGGACCCCAGCTCCTATGCCCATCTGGGTCATAAGCATTTTTGAGCAAAGACTAAATCTACTCTAAATTTACCAAAGGGGAACCTACATTTCATAATCAGATTTTTAGTCCTTTGAAACCTCCATCCTCTACCCCCATTAAGAACTTTTGGCTGTGAAAGCACAGAGCTCCCAAACATCATGAAATGAAAACTGTAAAAAATGACATGGGAGTGGCCGGGCATGGTAGCTCCCGCCTATAATCTTAGCACTCTGGGAGGCTGAGGCAGGAGGATCGTTTGGGCTCAGGAGTTCAAGACCAGCCTGAGCAAGAGCAAGACCCTGTCTCTGCTACAAATAGAAAGAAATTAGCCAAAGAACTAAAAATAGAAAAAATTAGCCAGGAATGGTGGCACATGCCTGTAGTCCCAGCTACTTGGGAGGCTGAGGCAGAAGGATTGCTTGAGCCCAGGAGTTTGAGGTTGCCGTGAGCTAGGCTGATGCCATGGCACTCTAGCCCAGGCAACCGAGTGAGACTCTGTCTCAAA
>RJWJ010046619.1:0-11283 GCA_004363605.1 Indri indri | reverse complement strand
TCAATGGCACCCCAGCAGCAATGAGTGCACCAGCACCCAGATCTTGGTTTCTAAACACCATTGTCCAACAAAAGGAACGAGGGCTTCTGGAAGAAGTGGTTGATTCTAGGTCTGGGCAAGAAAACCACATCATGATCCTGGAACATCTTGTGCCAGAAAGTAAGGAGTGCTCATAAAAGGATGAGACCATCTTGAAAGGTCATAGAGAAGCAACCTGGAAGAGCTCACAATGACCATAGGTGAAACAATTTTAGCAACAAAATAAATAACAATAACATTGAATTGTAATAAAATAGAGTAAAAAATATGTGAATCCATTCTGATATAAAAATTGAAGAAATAAGAAAATTAGCAATAAGACATAGCTCTTCCTTATAGAAGAATTTCAATTAATTTAAATGTAGAGGAGAAGAAAGAAATATAAAATCACCATTAGAACTCAATGGTAATAATTGTGGGCAAGATCCACCAATAGATGCCAAAATTAGCTGGCAAAGTTTGAGAAAAAACAATATTTGCATAATCTAAAAGTTTCTTCCCCAAGATATTTATTCATTACAAAGGAAACATTATAACTTTATAGGGGAAAAACCCTTCAGACATACCTTAACCGACTGATCAAGCAAAAAGCCCCAGGAATGAGACCTGTCGACACCAGGTACCCCCGGTATGATGCCCAGAAGGGCACATCACTTCTGAGATATTCTTGCCAAGAATACACAACCATGATTGACCATGAAAAAAAAACATTAGACACACCCAAATTGAAGGATAGTCTACAGAACAACTGACCATTACTCTTCAAAAGTGTCAAGGTCATGAAGGATAAGGAGAGACCTAAGAAATGGCATAGACTGAAGGAGACTAGGAGACGTCACAAATAAATGTAACATGGGAGGGAGACTGAATCCCGTAACAGAAGAGGGACATTAATGAGAAAGTAGGTGAATCCCAAATAAAGTCTAGAGTTTAGTCATTAGTATTACACCAATGTTAATTTCTGGGTTTTGACCATTGCGCTATGGTTCTAGAAGATTAAACATTAGCTGGGTGAAAGGTATAGGAAAATGCTTTGTGCTATTTTTGCACCTTCTCTCTAAGTCTAAAATTATTTCAAAATAAATTTTTTTAAAATATCCTTTCATATCACACTCCCTGCAAAGGTAGTGAGAGTAGAGAAATAAATCATCAACCATGTTTTCTTTTTGTGCCAGAACTTGGGAAGACTCAAAATGAAGGACAGATTTTCAAAGCAGGTTTCATGGACGCAGATATGGAACACAGGGTCTGCATTAAGGGAGATGGAGGTTGGCCTATTTCCAGGCATCCAGCTCGGAAGCAGGCAAAGTACCTTTATTTTAAGATTGTCAGCTGTTTGTGTCCACAAAAAAGAAAGAGAGCACTCAGCTTCAACACGAACAGCTCAATGGACATCGACACTGGCTGCTCTCCCTCCAGCTGGTGGATTCTGTGGCTCTGGGAGCTTCGTACGGATTAGCACCCAACAGTCTGGCCAACCCAGATAACTCTCCCGCCCACCTTTAACCTTTTCTCTAAGTATTTTTTTGTTTGTGTTTATTACCCAAAAAGTTTTTGAGCATATACATTGTTAAAGGCCAAAAATGGGCCTCCAAAGACAGAACATGGCTCTTGGATAAGAATGGAGCACTGACACACAGGAGGGCCTCGGTAGAGAGCTTGCTGAGTTGACTTGAGTGCTCTTTCTACAGATTACTTCCGGGAAGATTTCTATGCTTAGATGGTGGCATTCATGGTCATCATCTCTCTTGTGCACAGTGGCCAGGATATAATATCAATTGGAGGGCTGAGGAGTAGCAAAGACATGTCTCAAGACATAATCTTTGATGGAATGACTCCTCCATACAAGATGAATCATAAAAATAAGAATAATAACAGGCTCTGAGTGTTTGCTATATGCCATTTATGCAAACCTCCCAACAACTGTATCAAGTAGTAACTATTATAATCTCCAGCTGTCAGGCGCCTGGCGAATGGAACGACTAAATGGAAACCCAGTAACTGGACTGAGTCCATGCTCTTAACATTACACTGTACTTTCTTCCATGTTCCTCAGCTCTGGTCCAGCTTTACCATGGGTCTTTGGGCAAGTGGTGAACATTCTCTGCACCCCCGATTACCTGCCTATAATACCTATAATATGGGAATAATAATCCCATCTTGCCTTCTTATAACAAAAGATGAGCATGCAGTAGATCACAAAATAAGTTTCCTAAAATCTCAGAGACTACAGAGGTCACATCTTCGGCCATAATGCAATAAAATTAGAACAGCTATTAAAAGATTATTTTAAACTTAATGTGCTTACAAATAAGTTGTGGGTTAAAGAAATTGTGTCTCATCAAAACAACAAAATTTAAATATATATGTATGTAAATTCACAAAATCTGACTCCTAAGCCGCGGTGGGGACAGCTGAGAAGCAGCCTGTTTTTTATTTCAGGACAAAAGATCTGGACATTGTAGGAAGTGAGGATGGAGAAAGATCTGGAGACAGTAGCAGTGCTTGGAAATCAGTTTAGGAAGCACTTGGACCTCAGGTGCCTTCCCCTCTGCACAGCCAGGTGGTCACCCCTCGTCTCTCCGCCGGGGCAGCCTGGAAGTGTGTTTTCTGGGGAAGGTAAGGCGGAAGGTCTCTGGACCAGAGGACGCCCGCGTGGGTGAAGGTGCCGGCCATACTGAAAACAGCAGGTTCAGTGAAACTCACACTGAGATAAATACATGAGAGCAGAAATAAAAAGCTCAATAACTGAAGAGTTAAAAATTGAGGAAATCATATACAAAATAGAAATTAAGACAAAGAGATGTAGAACCAAAGGGAGAAGAGAAGAAAAATAGAGACACTGAAGTGGAGAACCAGAGACTGTTCAAATAGAAGTTCTATTGATTTTAATAATTTTTTAAAAACAGAAAATCATAAAATTAATAATAACAGAAAATAAATTATTATTACATTCAAGAAAACGTCCCAGAGCAGATGCACATGAGAAACGGCTCACGAGTGTCCCTCGGGAAGAATGAAAGCAGGTCCGCGCCAAGGCACGTCATCGTGGAAGATCCCACGAGCTTTCAGAGAGGAAAGCAAGATTGCTGACAAAGGGTTAGGAGTCGGGGTGACTTCTGACTTCTCCCCAGCAACTCTGGAAGCCGAAAGACCATGGAGCAGTGTCTTCAAAATTCTTAGGGGCGATGATTTCCAACCTAGAACTCTCTACTATTATTAAAGACACTTGTACTCCATGCACTCAGATGTGACATTTCACTAGAGCAGGTTTCCCAAAGCTTCAGTCATTCACGTGTTACTGTCAGGATTTTTGCCATATCCATAGAACACCAATACTATTTTTATTAACTTTTTTCTTAAATTGAGTCTTTTTTTTTTCCTTAAATAAATTAGTTATGGAATTCACTATGGGAAACCAGCTATCCCTTGTGATCAATAGAAAGTGAAAATATAAACTAAAGTAAAACAAATAAAATGAAATAATGATATCCAGTTCTTGCTGGCTCCTGTTGGCTTCCCAAAGCTCTGAGCCCAGAGCCTGCTTTCTCTGTATCACGCAGGATTAGCAAGGAGAAGAGAGGTGTTAGAGACCAGCACTGCCTGGTATGCCTTTTGATATAATCAAAAAGATTCAGATTTGAAAGGACTAATTGTCTGTATGAGTCAACATTATGTAATGCCACCTCAGCGCACCACCTACACCCCCCGCCCCCGACCATTCCACCAGCTCCTCGTCTTGGAAACACTGCACTGAAAGGACAGGCAGAGGCCATGTCCCACTCTCTAGACAGTCTTGGGAATAACAAGGTGGCCTGTGTCTATGTAGAGAAAAGCACTAGATGCTTGGAGACCTCCCGAGGCCAACAGCAAAGATCAGACAGGATCACTCAACCCTATTTTGCTTTTTAAAACCTGCCCTTCTCTGCTCTTCAAAGCTCTTAAACCTTCCTGCCAAAGGGCAGGTTTCCTCTTAGGGGCCCAAAACAGGGCTTCCTTCAACCGCCCATCTGCACCTGCAAGTTTATTCAAATGTCACCTCAGAGTGACCTCTGCAAGCCCTCTCCCTGCAGGGTTGGGGTGATGTGTAAATTGCAGCTTCAGGGTCCTCCCCAGGCCTCTAGCCACACTTGTGGCTTTCCTCTGTGTTAATACACTCATGGGGGCTGGCCTCCAGAGACTAAAGATTTGCTGGACCCTGACCGAGATGGGCAACTTCATAAATATTAATCCTGTGCTCAGCATGTTCTCTGGCAAGGCTAAGCCAGATCTCAGACCCAAGACCCTCTCTCGCCTGTCCTGTGTGCCCTCCATGACCCACTCCAGGCATGAGACAGGTATGGTAGGGTCTAGCTGCCAGGAGACCAAGGAGAGGTCCTAGGATATGTGTTTCTAAGTCAATAAGAAACCAAACAGTCACTCCCGGACTGACTAATATTAACAATGAGTACCTCAGCTAAAGCTGACAACTTGGAGGCCCCAGAGGAGTGTGATCTAGAGCCCTCTTTAATCTGGATTTTTTTTTATAAACATTGGAGGACCTTGGGGGTTCACCCTTAGGGAATCTCTCATCTTTTCTATTTCCTGTCTCTCCTTTGTTATCTCCTCCAGTCTCCTGGTTTAAATAACACCTATATGTTGATGGCTCCCACATGCATTTCCCCCCACCAGAACCTTTCACCTGGAATCCAGGCTTAAATATTCACCTGTTTCCTCAATATCTCCAGCAGGAATGTTAATAAGCGTCTCAAACCTGACACGTTCCAATCTGAGCTCCCCGTCTTCCCCCACAGAAAACTGCTCCAGTCTTGCCATTTCAGTAAGTGGCCGCTCCTATCATTTGCAAGCCAAACACCTTACAGTCATCCTTGGCTTCATTTTTTTTCTCTCACAACACTCCCCATCTGATCCAGCAGCAAATCCTAGCAGTTCTGCCTCCGAAGGACATCCAGCCCCACCGCCACCGCCTGGGCCACTGCCTCCGTGTCTGCCCTGCCCCGTTCGGTCTATTTCAATGCAGCAGCCAGAGGGACCCTGGGATTTAGACCTTATCGCTCCTCTGGCTTCTCTGTCACTCAGAAGAGAAGACCAAGGCCTCGTGATGACCCACAAAGATCTGCTATGATCTGCCCCTCTATGATCGCCGCCTCTATGACTTCTTCTCCTTGCTGTCTTCCCTTTTCACTCGGTGCCTTTTCACTATTTGAGGACCAAGCCAGGCGAGCTCCCACCTCAGGACCTTCCCACCAGCTGTCCCCTTCTTCCTCTGGAATGCCCTGCCACCGGGGAGTCACCCACCAGCTCCCTCACTTCCTTCAGGCCTCTACTCAAAAGTGACACATCAGTAAGGTCTTACCTATTATGGGCTGAGCTGTGTCCCTCTCCCCAAATTCACGTGTTGAAATCCTAACTCCCAGTGCCACAGAATGTCACTGCATTTAGAGGTAGGGTCTTTGGAGAGGAGATTAAGGCAAAATGAGGTCATATGGGTGGACCCTAATCCAGTATGACTGGTGTCCTTGTAGGAAGAGGAGATTAGGGCACAGGTAAGCACAAAGGGAAAACCAGGTGAAGACAGAGAAGAGACAGACACTAGCAAGCCAAGGAGGGAAGCCTCAGAAGCATAAGCCCTGCCCATACCTTGATTCAGATTGTGGCCTCCAGAGCTTGGGGGGCAATACATCTCTGTTGTTTCAGCCGCCCAGCCGGTGGTGTTTCGCTGTGGCAGCCCAAGCAAACGAGTACACCGCGCCCTGTATGATTCCAGATGCCCCCACAATGCTTCATATTCCTCCTCCCCACTTTATTTTTTCTCCCTAGGATTTGTCATTTTAAATATACTATAGATTTTTCTTACTTTGTTTATTTTATGTTTTTGCCATTAGAATATGGTAACTCCAGGAAAATGGAGATTTTTTTTTTTTTTGTCTGTTTATTTCACTGCCGTGTCCCCCAAACCAGAGCAGAGCCCCGGCCCCTGGCAGGACTCTAGAATCACCCGATGATGAACATGCTGTCATTGCTCCCTCCATCCCGTGGCTATGAGCGTGTTTGCCGTGCACTGGCGTGGTGCCTGGACGGTGCACCCTGCAGGGTGTGAGGAGCTCCACTTTCCAGAACGTGGCACTTTAAAAGGAACATTCAAGCAGAAGATGCCATGGTTTGGTGGGGAGGATGAGGATTTACGGTGGCTCCTGGGGAGAAGGCCCTGTGCCTACTTTGAAACAGCGTTTGGTGATATCTGTGGCTAAACCTAAGGGTGCCAGTCACCAAAACACACGCAGCTTTTCAGAGCTGGTGAGGTCTGTTGTTCAACACCTTCTGTGTTCTGGTCAGCAGTGAGAATGAGTCTCGGCTGGTGCAGGAAGCAATGTGAGAGTACCGCACGCATATCTTATCTCTGTTGTCTTTTACAATTTAAAAGGGAACTAAGGGGTTTTTTTATATTATTTTTTATTTCAGCATATTATGGGGGTACAAATATTTGGGTTACGTATATTGCCTTTGCTCCTCCCCCGTCAGAGCTTCAAGCATGTCCATCCCCCAGACCGTGCACATCGCACTCACTATGTATGTATATGCCCATCCCCTCCTCCCCATTCCCACCTGCCCAACGCCCGATGAGTGTTATTCCTGTATGTGCACTTCGGTGTTGATCAGTTAAAACCAATATGACGGTGAGTACCTGTGGTTAACGGGGGCACTTTTTCAATGCCTTCATCTTCATAACCCTGCGATGTAGGTATTGACAGTCTCACTTTGCAAGTGAAAAAACTGAGGCTCCTAGAGCCAGCAAGCAGTGAGACCCAGCTTCAACCTGGGTCCGTTTGCTAAGCTCAGACATGAACCTCCAACTACACAAATGTGGCTTATGGGAAAAGAAGAGTCCCTTAACTCTAGGAGCAATTTGTATCTCAGGAAAATACAGTTGACCCTTCAACAACACTGGTTTGCACTGCACGGGTCCGATCATATGTGGATTTTTTCAATAAATATATTGGAAAATTTTTTGGAGATGTGCAACAATTTGAAAAAACTTGCAGATGAACTACATAGGCTAGAACTATCAAAAAAATTGAGAAAAGGGTATGTCGTGAATGCATAAACTATGTGTAGATTAACTAGTCTATTTTATCATTTACTATCATGAAATCTATTATGAAAAGTTAAAATTTGTCAAAATTTAAGCCCACAAACACTTACAGACCATACCTGGTGCTATTTGCAGTTGAGAGAAATGTCAACAAACATAAAGATGCAGTATTAAAACTGTGTCAAATTAACTGTAGTACATACTATACTACTGTAATAATTGCATAGCCACTTCCTGTTGCTGTAACAGTGAGCCCAAGTGTTGTGAGTATCTTGAAATGCTATGTGACACTTGTCATCTCCATGTGAGCAGTTTGTCTCTCCAGTAAGTTGGGAATCAGTAGAAAATGATCTCTCGCAGTTCTCATGTATTTTTCATCGTGTTTAGTGCAACACCGTAAGCCTTGAATAACACCAGTGGACCTATACCAAGTGCCACCAGTGATGCTAGAAGTGCTCCCAAAAAGTCACGACATCACAAGAAAAAGTTGAATGGCTTGCTATGTACCATATAGCAAGGTCTGCCTGCCATTACAGATGGACAATTCATCTTGTAAACAGGCAGCATAAACTTACGGCATTGCTGAATACGGTACAGTACTGTAAATGTATTTTCTTCTTCCTTATGATTTTCTTAATAACATTTTCTTTTCTCTAGCTTACTTTATTGTAAGAACACAGTACATAATACAATGTACGAAACGTGTTAATCGACTATTTATGTTATCAGTGAGGCTTCCGATCAACAGTAGTTGTTAAGTTTTGGGGGAGTCAAAAGTTATACAGATTTCCAACCACACAGGGGGTTGGCACCTCTAAAACATGTGCATTGTTCAAAGGTCAACTGTAATGTGTTTAAACCAGATCGCATCCACGGTGCGATCCAAGTTATCAAAGCAACAACAACTTTCCTATCTGGAAAAAAGGAGTTTTGCTGGAGAGCACGACTTGCGACAGAAGAGTGGCTGGGGAGGGGGCACAGAGGTGGTGCCTCCCTGGGGTGTCAAGAAAGCCCTTTCCCCCGCAGGAAGCTGCTCCCAATGTCTTCCCCGCACCCAAGAGGTGTTCTTTAGGCTGTTTAAGATTTTTATGACTGCACACGTCTCCGCAAAGTTCTGTTAGAATGGCCCCTGGGCGGGGATTGAGGAATTTGGTCCTAACTGCTGTGGCTGCTAGAGGGGACATGGATCAGTTACAGGAATTGGGGAGCGCATCTTGAGATCCGGAGTCGTCACCACAATCGGACCTTCCCTACTTCATAATCTGTTTATGCCTCTGCCATCCACACACGGAGTCACATTTGCATCTCAGCTAATGCTATGGACCAGGACCCCCATCTGTGAAATGGGAATAATGTGAGAATCTCCAGATGGGAGACTCCTTCAGCAGTAATCTGGCATACCCCCTGTGCCAGGGGCCACCAGTGCTCTCCCTGTGATAAAGGAGGGATCCCATTCGTGAAGACGGTTTCTCAGCTCTCCCATAAGCACTTCCTGAAGTCTAATCATCCCACAGAGAAATTCTCCCTTATGTCTGAGTTCAGTTCTTCCAGGAAAATTCCAGCTCATTTTGTTCTCCATGAAGATGGAAAACCCTTTTCACAAAAGATTGAAATATATTCAAACGATATTACAAAATCAAGAAAGGAAGTATTGTAGGATATTCACTCATAAACCCTACCCCCATCTTAATTTTCATGTCTTTTTATCCTCTTCCAAATTTTATCTGTATGTATCAATATTTACAATAATTATAATCCTAACACGGGCACCATTTCATAGCATCCCCTTCTTATTAAAACACTTCTTCACACACAAGCTAATTCTCATCTCCGTCTTTCAGGCAAATGGTTGTTAACGTGCTGGGCTTTCCTCCTGCACAGGTCATTCCTGGACTCCTCATCCATACTCCAGAAGAGACAGCACGGGTGCTTTTCTTTGGGATGTGTGGTGGTTAATTTTATATGTCAACTTGACTGGCCATGGGGTGTCCAGATGAAACAGTGTTTCTGGGTTTGTCTATGAGGGTGTTTTGGATGAGGTGAGCATTTGGATCAGAGGGTCAGTGAGGTAGGTCGCCCTCCCCAGTGTGGGCAGACATCATCCAGTCTGCGAGGGCCTGAACAGAAGAACAAAAGGCCAAGGAAATAGTAATTTGTCTCCTTTTTCCAGCCTCACTACTTGAGCTGGGACACAGCTTCCCACCTTTTCTGGCCCTCAAACTCAGATCTACACCATGGTCTCCCCTGGCTCTCTGGCCTTCGGACTCAGACTGAATTACACTGCCAGCTTTCTAGAGTCTTCAGTTCACACATGGCAGATCGTAGGACTTCTCTGCCTCTGTAATTCCATGAGCCAATTTCTCATAATAAATGTCCTTTTAGATAGATGATAGAAAGATAGGTAAATAGACAGACAGATAGATAGATAGACAGATAGACACACACACATTGTACTGCTTCTGTTTCTTTGGAGAATCCTGACTAAGACGGGGACAAGTATGTCTGTCCACTAAGAAAATGGAATAATTGAGCTAGTCCACCTAGTCTTGCCGTAGCTCCCTTGAGCCCAACAACATTTGTTTGTGAGATAGATGCTTGAGGTATGTCAAGGATTCCTTACCTTCGGGCCTTGGTCCCTGCATCTTGCCTCCTAATCAACCTAGATGTGGACCCATAATTCACCTGCTTAGTGTCCATGAAGCTTACTGACTACTCCATGCTGTCCTGGGAAGAGGACAAAGAACTGTAGAGCTGTGCATTATACCAGAATTCCCACCCCATCCTCACCGAACGTTCATATCAGCATCTGGCATCGGCACACCAAGCTTGGTGCTGCCATTGCAGGTCTGCTAAGCTCTGGGTTTATTGATATTTCAACGTTGCTGAGAACCATGCCCCATCTGTCCCTTAAGAGACAGAATATATTCAGAACACCCTTTCTACTTGAAGTTCTTACAATTAAATATTCACACCTCTTGGCCAGGGACGAGGTTGTTCTCGGAATAACTCACTTGCAGCAGAATTGAACCTATGACCTCCCATTATGTTTCCAATTATGGCTAAACAAGAATAAAATATGAGTCCCTTTCTGAACATATCCTGGGAACTAAATAATTTTTTTTTACAGAGGTAGGAAAATTAGAGTGCTAACCCTGAGAAATAGCAACAAGACGTGAATGCCTGCCGGTGGGAAAGAGATGCCAGCCCAGAATCAAAAGTTGATTTCAAGTTCATGAACGCAAGACTAAGTAGGACAGACCACACGAAAGGTAATGTCGAGCCCTACCCCACTCCAAACTTCCTTATATCTGGCATGTGGGAAAAGACTCCATCTCTCTGCTTGGAATAATTGTTATTGGCAATCAAATTTCTGGGTGTCATTGTGTGCCCTTCTACAAGCATAAAGGAATGATGACTTTCGGGCAGAAAGCCCTGGGAGAGTTGCCAGACATCCTGATAAATAGAAATCATTGCTATTCTCAGGGTTTGACCGCACATGTCAATGCTAGCCTTCTACAATTTTCCAATGTCCATCCTGAGTTTTCCCCATAGCCAGGCACAAAGCCAAGATAATGAGAGAGCATTCCTGCTGCTGCGTAAATCCTGCTCCTCTCAGAATAATACACGAGGAGGCTTGTTCACAATGGTGTGCTTGAGCCAGCTCCAACCAGCTCATGAGAGCTGATCGTTAAATTTTCAGAAATTTTGCAAGCAGGTTGACATCACCTTGAGAGCTTAAAATCAGCCATTGCTGTGCAAACCGCAAGGGGGGTTTGGTCTGGGTCCAGTCGCTCATCACACAAAGATCAATTATTGAGATAACAAGGATTGCCAAGGAAAAAAGACATTTTTAATACGACAGATGTCTTGCCAGAACTGGAGAAGCTGCCTCAGATCCACCTCTCTGACTAAGGGAGGTCATGGGCTTTTATTTTTTTTTTTTTTTGAGACAAGAGTCTCACTCTCTTGCCTGGGGCGAGTGCCGTGGCGTCAGCCTAGCTCACAGCAACCTCAAACTCCTGGGCTCGAGCAATCCTACTGTCTCAGCCTCCCGAGTAGCTGGGACTACAGGCATGCACCACCATGCCCGGCTAATTTTTTCTATATATATTTTTAGCTGTCCAATTAATTTCTTTCTATTTTTGGTAGAG
>RJWJ010046618.1:0-11288 GCA_004363605.1 Indri indri | reverse complement strand
CTCTTGCTGTTTTCTTGGCCTAGAATGCTTTTCCTTCTCCCCGGACCCGCCCCCGAGAGATCAGGTCTAAGGTTGCATCCCACACCTCCTAGCAGCCCACACTCCCTGGGCCCTGGGCCTTCCCGGCTGCCGGGTTGTTTGCAGTTAGCCACGGTGCCTGCGGTGGCTTGATTCGTGACTGTCTCGGCTCCTGGACTGCAAGTGCCATGAAGGCCAGGGCCACGCGTGCCTGGCACAGAGCACCCCAGAGCCTGACTGGACCTCCCCTGTCCACACAGCAGTGCTGACTGCCCCAGGAGCAGACCCTTTTGTCCGGAACTCAAGGACCTCATGGTTGGACCCCATCCACCTGTCCCGTGCTTCCCGGCTTGAACCCTCCCCACATACCTTCCCCATCCAGCCTGGGGACCTCCCACCTCCTCCTCTTGGCTCCCACCACTTCCCTTCCTCTCTCTTTCTCTGTCGGTCCGACACTAGCCAGCTCAAGCCCGCCACCCTCCGTGACGCCTCTGTCCTAACCACACAGCCATCGTCCTCTGCACTGAGGGAGCACCCACTGACCATCCTGTCAAGCGTCCCCACTACCTCCAGGGTGAAGTCACAGTCCAGCCCCACTACTTTCTCCGCAGCCCACTGCCCACACGGCCGACACCCTGTCCCCTCTGACAAAGCCCCATCCTGCCTCGTGCCTCCACACAGGCCCTGCCCGGATTGCCCTCGGCCACCTCCCTCCTTGCCAAACTCCTCAGGACCAGCCCGCACTTCCTCCCATCAGAATGCCACCGGGCCCCCCAGACCGAGGTCTGCCCTCTCCTGAGTCAGGCGCAAGAGCACCCGGCCTTCCAAGCCACACTCCCTGGGTTCGTGTCCTGCCTCCATCTCTTACAAGCTGCAGGGTCCTGAACACGTTACAAACCTTCGCTGAGCCTCAGTTCCCCCACATAAAATGGGAGTAGGAACAGTCCCACCTCAGAGAATTTCGTGAGGATTAAATTGGGAAATCCACGAGAGGTATTTAGCCTGGTGCTTGGGCACCTGCCGTGTGCTACCAGGAAGCCTCTGAACTTGCTTCCTCCGTGCGGTGGTGGTGGGCCGGGGAGCCTGTCCTCCCTGCCGGCCCCGCACTGGGAGGGGAGGGGAGGCCCTTTGGCTGTGACCGCCTGGCCTAGCCCGGGGCCTGGTTCCGGCAGGTTTGGCACAGGCTCGCTGAAGAGCCAGCAGACCACACGCTTGGCAGAAATCGGCCCGTTGTTCCTTCAC
Organism: Indri indri; assembly: GCA_004363605.1. NCBI lineage: Eukaryota > Metazoa > Chordata > Mammalia > Primates > Indriidae > Indri > Indri indri. Next base: position 10,028 of record RJWJ010046618.1, on the reverse strand, counting down.
TTTCGCGTGTGTGAACCTTCTCTCTCCTCACAGGACTGGAGCTCCAGGGTGCGGGGCTAGGAGGTGCAGAGGGAGGAGAACAGAAGGGTGTGTCCCTGTCAGAGGCTGAGGCCTGGGAGGGCTCTCTGCCCCGCATCCCTCCACCCCTGCGGTGCCAGCCCGGGGAGGGAGCGAGGAGGCCTTGCCGACAGATGGGCCCACGTCCTCCCCCCAGAGGAGGCACGTGTCCCCTGCGTGGTGGCGCCCTAATTACTCCCGCCCCCCACTCCATGCACACATCTGTGTTCTTAGGCAAGAGCCTGCTCGACAGACTCACGCGGAGTTCTCCGGGCTGGCGGTTCCCAGCCAGCTTGGCCAGTTTCTTCAGGAGCTGCAGTGGAAAGAGAGGAAAGGTTTCTTAAAGCCACAGAGCACGAAACCAGGGCAAGGGAGGGATCAATGCTCATCAGCGAAAGACCAGCCTGGGACCAGCGTGGGCTAATCTCAGCATGGTCTGAGGCGGGCACGGACAGCCTGGCGGGAGGGTTGAGTGTGCTGGACTCTGCGCTGAGAGTCTCAGGTTTGAATCCAGGTTCTGCCACCAACCCGCTGCGTGACCTTGGGCAGTTCACTTACCCTTTCTGAGCCACGGTTTCCTTGTCTACACAGGGGGACAATATTCGTACAGGCTCAGGAGGATTTAATGAGATGAGTGCTCAAGAGGTTGGCTGATGTTATTTTGTCACCGGGTGTCAGAGCCAGAAGGAACCTCCAAGGTCCTTTGGGAGCAGAAGGCACTACGGCCTGTTAAGGTGGCCTGACTTGGCTAAGCTGGAGAGCAAATCAGTGCTTTTCTTTCTAGCCCTTGTCCCTAACAACCTTTTTCAGAGAACCAAGGGGCATTTGCTCACTTACCTGCTAGACTCAGAGGTTGCCCACCTTGATTTGAGGACCTCAAATTTGGGAGTCTCGAAGAAAGAATTGCAGAGGTGTCCATGCCTGCATGGGGCCCGTTGTCAGGTGGCCATTTGTTCATCATGGGCCCTCTCCAGCTGAGGGTGGCACTGCCCACCAACAATGCAACAGGAAGGATCACAGCCCTGCAGTCCATCCAGGGAGGCAGGGAGTCTCGCTAGGTTCACTGTGAACACATCTCGGACCTTGCAGGGTGAGGACCTGCGCTGCCTGCTCCCCTCTCCAGCTGGGCTCAGCCCTCTGGCCTCTCGGCAGCCTGGCCCAGGGGCTCCGCCTGCCCACCTGTCTGCCAGATGGACGCCTGCTCTGCTCTCTCCCTCCTGCCCACCCCAGGTGCAGCTTGCCTCCTGCCTTTCCCTCTCCCGGATGCTGGGGCAGACCTGCAGGGGCCATCTGGAGGGCTCAGGGGGAGGGGGGAGTGCAGGGGGCAGGGCCCGGGGAAGCATTAAAGGGCCTGCTCTATCCCCCCACCCCCCTGGGGAGGAGGTTGCATGAATCAGGAAAGCAGGTTCCACGCATTCTTTTAGCAAGGGGCCTAAGATGTTTTCAGAGCTGATGGGGAACCCAAACTGCATTCCGAGAATAACAACAGTAGTACCTACCATTCATTAAGCAGCCACTCTCTTCTTGGCACGAATCACACACCATCCCATTTAATACTTTGCAACAGCTTCTTCGCAGGGTGGTTTGTGAGGATGAAATGGGAAGATGCATCTGTACCGGAGTACCTGGAAGAGTTTAATTTGGGATTGGCGGGTGGTGAGAGAAGCTGTCAGCTATTTCTCTGTTGAAGTACAGGCAGAGGTTCCTCTTGGAACAGACCTTCCTTGTTCAGGGAGGTGTCACTGGTCCAGGTAGGGAAAGCATGTCCTTCTTAGCTCTCCAAACACCAAGCCAGCAGGCCCTGGTCATCCTGGGGAAGGGTGTGACAGGACTTACCATGGCCTGGAAAGGGCTTCTCCCACTCCCCCTTGGTTTGCAGAGCTGGTCTCTGAGGCATTGTTGGGCAGATCTACACAGGGACCAAGAGTCCTGCATGTTCAACGTTATCCCCTATGGGTCGAGATAGTCTGTTGTCCAGAGAAAACACCAAGTGCCTGCCCACTCTCATGGGTGGAGAGAGGATCTGGAATGAGGTGCTGACTGGCTCAGGGGCCAGGATATTGGTGGGAGGCTGGCTCTGGTTTCCTGTGTGGCTGAGGCTAGAAGCCCTTCTTGGCCCAGCATGGTGGTTTGCTTTGGGCCAATCATGAAGTGTGCGGGTGTGAGTCTCCACTGCAACAGAGGACGAGGGTCCCTGAGGCTGTGCAGAATGTGTCTCCAGCAGTGACTCCCCGTGGTAGCAGCAGGAGCAGGAACACTGATGGGCTGATGAGAACTATAATTTCTTAAGTCCTGGCACTGGAAGAAGAAGTCTCTCCTCTGGAGAGAAACCTCCAGGTCTCATTCAAACAAAGACAGGCAATGGCTTTAATCAGGAGATACAGGATACCCCTTAAGTGTACAGGTGGGTTTTTGAGCAATTAACTGGAAAATTAAAAAGTTTGTGACCAATACACCCAAGCTAGTGAGGCAGGTGATTCTGGTTACGCTTGTGTAGAACTAAACTATCTCATTGGCTCCTTATGACAGCCCTGCAAGTAGGCGTGATTGTATCTATTAAATATTCATATATCAGGAAATTGAGGCTCCAAGAAGCAAAAGACATGTGCAGCCAGGCGCAGTGGCTTGGACCTATAATCCCAGCTATTGGGAGGCCAACAAGGAAGGATCACTTGAGCCCAAGAATTTGAGGGTAGCCTGAGCAACATAGCAAGACCCCATGTTAAAAAAAAAAAATTAGCCAGGCATGGTAGCCCATGCCTGTAGTCCCAGCTACTTGGGAGGCTGAGGTGGGAGGATTGCTTGAGCCCAGGAATTTGAGGCTACAGTGAGCTATGGTCTCACTACTGCACTCTAGCCTGCCTGGGCAATAGAATGAGACCCTGTCTCAAAAAAAAAAAAAAAAAATGGCATGCAAGTTCATGCGGCTGGTAAGTGTTGGACCTAGGATTGGAATTTTCCTCCTGCTCCACAGGGAAGAGCGGCAGCCTGCGGTCGGCATACTCACACGGAGTATGAGGCTCTATCAGGCGCCAGCGACCGCACTGCAGAGCTCCGTGCAGGCCAGCAAGCCCCAGCGGGGCAGGAGGTGCCGAAGAGGGAGAAAGGGAGCAGGTCACTCTGGGGGGGTAGTTAAGGTGACAAATGGGAAAGAGGGGAGATACTGCCCAAGCCATTTCCTGTGTCAGAGCTTTCACAAGTGCCATGCCCTCTGCCTGGGACACTTGTCCCCTGCTCTCCTCAGAAGGCTCTTAGCCTTCAGATCCCAGCTCAAATGCCCCCCCCCCCCGCCCCATAAGAGGCCTCAGGCACAGAATCTACAGTTCTTTAATCTACAATTATTTCCCACATATCAGGACAATATTTCTTTCTTCCTTAGACTACATCCCAATTTGCAATCATTTGTATTCATATGTTAAAATTCCCCGTGGCCTGCCTCTCTCGGAAGACTGTGTGCCCCATGGGAGCGAGCACACTGTCTTTTGGGGGCCATTACCTGGGCCACTGTGGCCCAGGGCTCAGCACAGTGCTGAGCATAGAGTGGGGACCCAGGAAACGCTTGCGAAAGAATGAATTGAATAGCTCATTAATGGGAACTTGGAAAAACCATCCTCCTTGGATGGAGTGACAGATATGGAGAGGGTCACCAGGGAGCTACAAGGTTCAGGGAGACACAGGCTCTGTCTCCGAATTCCGAAGGGTGTTCCTGGGGGAAACGGAGCCAAAAGGGGAGTCGCTTAACAAAAGCAGGACCATCCAGGGTGGGAAGGAGCTGGGCTCCTCGGGAGGTGGTGGGTTCCCTGCCCCGTGGGTACAAGCAGGCCCTGACTAGCCCCAGGCAGGCTCAGAGAGGACTCCAGCAGCAGGTAGGGGACTCCTGTCAGGCCCAGTCATAGCTGCTCAGGAACTAGGAGAAGAGGAGGTGAGGGGGCTCCAAGGAGGAGGTGAGGCTGCAGGGCTTCCTGGGGAGTTATCAAGGGAGAGATCTTTAGGCAGAGACATCGGTCTGTCTGCCAAAACTTGCTCATAGCAGTTTCCTGTTTTCCTGGCCAGGTAATTGCAAACAAAATAGACTGGGGCCTGGGCAGCAGCCACAACCCCTTCGTATAGTGAGGGGGCCTGGGGTGGGGCACGCAGGAGCAGGCACCGGGGCCCTGAGTCATGGGGGGAAGCAGTCCCACTCGACACAGCTGAGACTCCAGCGCTCCAGACCTTTCCGGGCAATTGTGGGCAAGGCCTCGGACATCCCTGTGCGTTCCTGCTGCACTCGGCCGTCGCTGGGGAGCAGCAGCCATCGACACTGCCTTCTGGGCAGCTGGGGGGAGGACGCACCCTGCATCAGGTGGCACTAACACAGGGCCAAGGTTGGGGGAGCTCAGCAGGGCAGGGTTCCAGGTTCCGAGCCCTCTCCCTGCCCTGGCTAGGGAAACTCTGACCACCTAGAGGGGGTCAGAGGTGGCAAAGAAGAGTGTCACCTAAGTTATCACACTGTGACCAGTGTCACCTAGACTCTGAAGCCCAGGTTTCCTGGAGGAAGTGTGTGTTTCTGTGAGTTTGTGTATATACATGTGCATCACATATCTGTATGTTTGTGCATGTGAATTGCTGCGCTCATTTTTGTGCGTATGTTTCTAATTATGTTTAATTATGTCCCGTGTGTGCCTGTACATGTATGTGTACCCTTATGTGTGTGTGTGTTTCTGGGTATGCACGGGAACACAAACCTCTGCCTGAGTTATATACATTCAGCCATTCCACAAATATTTATAGAGTGCCTCCTATATGCCACATGCTGTCCTGGGTGCTGGGAATACAAAGTAAGAAATTCAAGGTTTCTTTTCTGGTGCAATTTAAATGAAGTATAATATAAAAGACAGGCAATAAATGGGTAAATAGATAAATGAATAAGTAATCCCAGATAGTGATCACTGCCACGAAGAGGAAAAATCAGGGTGCTTAGACAGAGTGGCTTGGGAAGGATTACTTTACATAAAGAGGTCAGGAAAGACTGCTCAGAAATGCAGAACCCCAGGCCTCAGTCCAGACCTGCTCATGCAGAAATCTGCATTTCAACAAGATCCTTCAGATGATTCACAGAGAAGCACTAGGTTAAAATTTACTAACATAGATGCGACATGGTGGGGGTAAGGAAATGAGAGTAAATGCTATAGACCTCCTCCTGCTACTGGTCATGAGAGAATATTAAATATGAATAGTTGGCATTTATTAATTTCCTCTTTTTCCGGGCAGGGTTCTCTACCCAGTAAGGTCACCCAACAGGCATTCCTGAGGGTCTGAGACCAGGGAGGCCTGCCCACCTAGAGTCAAGGTGGTCTTCCATTGCTTTTCACCTAAGACAGTTTCTGTATTACTCCCTGTCCCCACTAAGTATCAGAAAGCCAACTTTCCTTTGACGGTCCAAGTCAGTAACCCCAGGAAAGTCCTAGTTCCCCTTCTCTGCTTGTTCCCCAGTGACATGAGGCGTTTTAAATGGCCAGCTGGAATTCTCAACTTCCAATCCAATGGAAATATTCTTACATCCCCTGGTAGAAACATTCCCTCCTCAGGTCCTAGCACGTCCAAGTCCCAAATTTCGGGAGAGTCACTGGGTGGCACTGTGAGAGGCCCCACCCCTGCTTCGTGAGGACTGTGGCAGCCTACAGGATGGCATTGCAGCTTCGCAGTGGTTTTTACTGTTCTATCTGCTTCTGGAATTAAGTTCTTTGTCAGGTCATTCCATAGTTCTAGAGGTCCAGCTGCTTCTGGGCAATGGGGCACCTGGTGTGACCAACAATCTAACTGGCTTCAGTCCACTGACTTACTTCTGTCTCTGTAAGATGAATTCCTTGGCTGAAAGCAGGTTGTATGGGCACCACGACAGTGGATGAGGCATCCAGTGGGCCTCCAGATGGTGCTGCTGGAAGAATTGTGGATTACAGCAGGCAGGAAACACAAAAGCAAATGCACAATAAATGGTTATTCCAGGGAGGACAAATCCCCATCCCCTTCCAGAATGTCATCGATCCACTACCAGGTGACATCCATGGTCACTTTGTTTACTGAGTCCATTGAGTAAATACTGGGGTACCTGGGTAAGGAGGCTAATTGGCACCCACAAAGAAGGTCACATCTTGTCTGTCTATCTGTTTATAAAGACAATTCCAGGATCTTTAGGAGCTTTTGGTGAGTGCTGTCATGGGACATAAGCATGTGTATGATGCTGGGTCCCTTCCAAGAGTCCAATCACATGCCTCTTCCATGCCACTTCCTTTAACCCATCCTTCAATCTCGTCTCTTCCAAGTCCCTGTACATCTGGCCAAATCGTCAGCCACTTACCATGAATCACTGTAGAACTTAGGCCTTCTGTTCTTCCAGATCAAGACAATAAAATGTACCACTCAAAGTACCACCTGGTGTGAGGATTTCCCTATTCTGTCCTTCAGGGATACTCTAAATGGGGCTATAATATCACAACATCCCACTTCCAGCTGGTGCCAGCATACCATGCGCGTCATTTGTAAACCAGGCTCAGAATTTTTTCTCTTCAATAAGTCGGCTGTAGGGAATTTCTGTGAGCATAAGTGCAGGCTGGGAAAGCTGTAGCGTGCTGGAAGAGTGAGCCGCCTGCTTATGCCATGTACTTGTGCTTTCAGAACCTGCTCGGGTCCAGACCCATTTAAACCTTCTCCACTTGGTGAAGGAGAGTTGATGGGCATGCTCAACGGAATGGCGAGATGCGGCAGATAACATGGCAGGTATTTGGGATTAAATGGTTACCTCCTGGTGCACAGTCAGGTGTTTAGCCTCTGACAATGCCAAGCGGCAAGCTGGGAACTGTTTCTCAAAAGGCAAATATGTATTTGCCAAAGAAGGCCTGGCCTTGATTCAAAAATCAAGGGCCCCTGCGGTGGCTCTCCTATCTTGTCTTGCCAAAGTCTCCGTGCGGCATCACAGTCTGCCTCGGACACTTCAAGCACCACTGAAGCTAATGAATCATAAGAACTTGGCTTGAAGTCTTAACCAGCTCTGATGCCATTCAAAGCCAGCAACTTCCTTGATCACTCAGGAAATAGTCTGAAGTAGGATACACAAGTGTGGTATACGATGCCTCTAAAACCTAAAGGAGCCCACCAAGCTATGTGCCTCTTTCTTAGTGGTCAGGGACGCAAAGTTGAGCAACCTTCATTCCTTCATTTATTCTTTATTTTGAAGGCAATGTTCTGATTTTCCCAGGCCACTATTTTCTTAGAAACTTAACTGGGACTGCTGTATTTTCACAGGCTGTTCCTCCCTCCTTCTGGAAAAGGAAGGTACCTGCTGTTTGCAGTCTCTAGGACCCATCAGCATGGTATCACCAATGTACCGTATCAGTGTGATACCTGTGGAATGACGAAGCAATTGAGTCCCCATGACCTAACTTACGACGCAGAGTTGGAGAGCGGGCTTAGCCCGGAGGCAAGCTGGAAGGTGTGCCGCTGTCCCTGCCATGAGAACTCAAAGTACTTCTGATGTTCTCTGATGATTAGGACACAGGAGGACAATATTCTCTGGGTGTCGAATCTGCATTAATTTGTTCTCCTCATGAGATAACATGATAACAATTGTAACATCGTGGAATTACAATTGGAATCACCACCTGATTAGTTATGATAATCCATTTTCATGTTTCAAGACTCATCCACGTTACACACTGGCCAAACTAGAAAGTTAAACGGAAGCACCACCCTTGCATCTTCCTTTGACAGTAGCTTTAATCTTTGTGGTTCCACTTAAGAGAGATAGTAACGCTCTTGACTTACAATGTTGACGTGATTTGGAAACTGATGGTGGCTTTCCCTTGGCTTGTCCTGGCTCCATGGGTCAGGGAGCCATTGTAGGAAATCTGCCGATCCTGAGGGTGTCTGTGCTCACTCTACACGGAGAACCCAGGGCAGTACCCACAGATAGTACTGCTGCCTGCCAGGGAGCAGGCTCAGATCAACGTTCCATTTGTCGTCTGATCCCTACAAACCCCCGCTCTGATTGGTAAATCTCGGGGTGATCTAGGTCTTTAGGCATTAGCATTAGTTCAGGACTAGTGTTTAATAATTCCCAAAAGATCTAGCCTCTGTACAAATACATTGTTACCCTGACATGTGGCCACAGGTCCTTTTGGAGAAGGACAAGAGAAGCTTCAAGGAATCAACATGTGATATTATTATGTAGGGTTTCCTCAAGTGTGCCTACTCCCGCTTCATTCAGGGGACTCTGGTTTTGCATATTGAGTAGGTGATAATTGGAAAATTTTTTATCGTAATGACTCAAGTTATTTTCTATTCATGAGCTGTACATCTTTTTAATTACATAAATCAATGTAGGACCTTAGTGAGCTTCTCATCTTTTTGGCCTTAAAACCATTATCATTAACCATTTCCAAAAATAACCCTGCAGTTTGGACTATTCTATCACCTTGAGACTGTGCTCGCTGTAACGGTCACCACACCCACCTAACCTCTGATCCTATGTGCTGCTCCATGGCCTTGGTCACACCAGGGTCCTCCCATTTCCATTGAAATCAGGGGTTCATTGAACAATGATAACTTCTACCGACATGCCTGATCCACAGAGAACAGCCATGGAAGAGGTTTTTCAAAGAGGCTGGCACTCTCCTCATTAATGATGTTTTTCAAGGTCTTGGGCAAGCAAGTATCTTCTGGGCTCAGAGTTTGCGGTGGGAGGATACTTCTTTCTTCCAAATTTCTTACATCAAGAAATCTGTCTCAGCTTACAGAGCATTGAATTCAGAGCTCAGACAGGCTCACTGACGTCAAGAAACTCATCTGGATCTAGCATGATATTCCTTCGGAGAAATCACTCACGCATGGCAGACCCCAAATTTTTGACAAGATAAATTAGCAAAGTCTTGCAATTCTGTTAGAGAGTAAACCTTCTCCTCCAAGGTTTGACTTTATAATTGGTCCCCAGGAACATGCTGGAATCTGACCCAGTCATAAGCCTGGAGGGACAAGGAGAAGCGTTGGTTTCCCCTAAAGTAAAAGGCAAGGAGTGCTTTACCAAGGCAGGAACAGCCCCCTGTACGAGGGGAGAAGGGTCAGTTTGGCTGGCAGGGGACACCCCCCAGGGCTTGGGTCTGGGTCTCTGCATCTACCACCCTCCTGTCTACCCGCATTCTGATTCTCAATTCTCACCCTTTCTGGATCAATTCCTTAAATTTTATGTAAGAACCCTGCAAAGGCTGTGAATTCAACTAACATTGTAATTCTGCAACCCACTGGATCAAATCAGGCATCTGCTTTGATAAGAGAGGAGATTCTTTTTCCAGACCATAGAAAGTTCCTGAGTTCTGGTCCACGCCTTGAGCTAAGGCTCTAGGCATTTTTTTGTTCACTATTTTCTTTCTTTAAGCTGTCTGATGCCATAAAAACAGACATTTCAACCCACAGTCCTTGAATTCCTTCCGCCCTTTATTCTGTGCTATGGCGTCTGTGGCTCAGGCTTGCAAAGTCTTGTCTTCAGTGGGCACTCCATTTTAGGTGACCACGAGCTGCAAACCTTACCCCACCAGTCAGAGAACGACACCCTCCCCCCATACACACACTCTTGGCTGGTCTCACCCCCCCCCAGCCCCTCCTCTCTGCTTGGATGCTGAGCCTGCTAGGCGGGCTGCATGATCAAGGCGAGACCCTTGCTCCCCGTTCCCTAGTCCCGCTGTTTCAGGGACCCTGGGTCCTTCTGACAGCACGTTCCCGCCCATCCCAAAATCAGCTCTGCAAACCCAGCCTGCAGCATCCTGCACGTGAACCCCGGTGTCTCGACCCATCCCCCAGCCAGTGTGCTGGCACCCCCCCCCCCAGCCTCACCTCCAGGAGCCAGGGTTCCAGACCTGGCCCAGAGGGGCACCAAGAAACCAATCTTGGCAGCCCTCTAGTCCCATACCACCCGAGGAGCCAGCTCCGGGGGACAGTGTGTG
>RJWJ010046617.1:0-11288 GCA_004363605.1 Indri indri | reverse complement strand
TGGAGTTCTGGACTCGGAGAGGGACCGGCTGATCCTCATCAACGAGAAGGAGGAGCTGCTGAAGGAGATGCGCTTCATCAGCCCCCGGAAGTGGACCCAGGAGGAGGTGGAGCAGCTGGAGGTGGCCCGGAAGCGGCTGGAGAAGGACCTGCAGGCAGCCCGGGACACCCAGAGCAAGGCGCTGACGGAGAGGTGGGGCCGGGGCAATTGTTTTCCAATTTTGTGACAGAGATGCACATTTTATATCGTGACCTAATACTAGGTGCACCAAACAGTGCATGTTCTTTACATCTGACGTCTTCTCTCGCCTTTCTTTTCACACTGTTCTTTTCGTGCCCACCAAATCGATTTCACTACGTGCTAAGGGGCTGCAGTTTGCAGTTTGCAAAACACCGGTGTGGATGGGGGTTGCAAACTGGCATGCTGATGGGGCCAAGCAGGTCGTGTAAATGCTAGACACCTACCTGGAGGTGGACCGTGTCAGACTAGAGTGCACAGACCCCACCGGACTAAAGCACGGGGCAGCCTTCCTGCTCCGACAAATGGAGTGCAGGCCCTGGGCTGCCAGAGGTCCCTGTATTTCCAGCAAAAGAAGTGTTTGGATTTTAAATTTTTAAATATTGGCATCTAATCAAAATTTAACAAAAAAATACTGTGAGTCAGTTTCACCTGTGGACTTGATAAAACCTAAAAGCTGCTGGTTCACATTCTCTGGTCCAGACCTCATAACAGACTTTGTCCTTACTGCCTTCGGGGTCCCACCAGCCTGCACGACCACACTGCACAGAATGCAGCTGTGACCACAGCGGGTGCCACCACCCCAGGTGCTTACGCGTTCACTTAAGAGACGTTTTGTTGCACAATTTGCGTGTACAATGCAATTCAAGGGATTCAGAATTTATAAGACATGGTCCCTGGCCCCATGATCTTTAAATCAATTCTTTCTAGTTATTTTTTTTCGTCTTTTTCTCTCTCTGTCTCTCTCTTTTTTTTTTTTTCACAACAGACTTTATTCAGCAAGGTCGTTGCCCTTAAGGAGCTTAGAATTAAAGTTAGTGATTTTCAAATATTTATATATGTGTTTGGGGCCAGAAATGAGCAAGGGAATACCTTTTTTTGATGAAATCAGAGGCAGAAGCCCAGTTTATAAAACTGGTAAGTGTGCCCGTGCCTTGGTTGAAGCAGCCCAGGAGTCCTAGGCTCCTATGTGCGCGTCTGTGTCACCCCATGGTGGGCCTCGAGGGAGCCTTCATACTCTAAGGCCCCAGTGTGGTACCAGCCTAGCGGTTGAGTAAGGCCCTCTTGCACACAGCCTGGTGCTTCAAAGACTCCCTTGACTGGTCGGTGGTGGGAATCTCTCACCACCAAGCACTTTGTCAGAATTCCTACGGCGGGTGTCTAAGTGTATCCATTTCCTCTCCTCCATCCTCCACTGGTCAGGATTAGCCCTGACCCACCACCAGGTAGGCGGGAGAAGGAGGAAAAGGATAGAACTTGAGTAATTGGTGTTTTGCAGCCCTTGGAAGCACCTGCTAGAAGTCACCTGTAGCACCAAGATTCTCTGTCCTGCTTTCCCTGGGATTGATGTTATTTGAGAACCCGCTATTTGTCATTTTGCTTAAAGTTACAGTTTCCAAGAACCTGTTGATGATGTTAATTATTTACTGTAATTACACTGAATACCTGTACAGTCTGAAGGCAGACCCTTGGGCCACACTGTGAATTGAGGCTCTTCCCTGCTATAAAAATCTTGCCTTCTTGAAAGTAGGATTGGAGGTTCTCTTAGGGACCCCTAAAACATACGACATGTGAAAGCTAGCATCATGTGCCAGACTCTGTAACCTATATCATCTCATTTAAACCTCCTGGTAACCCTGAGGCTAACCCCCATTTTACAGATGAGGACACTGAGGCTCATCTGACATCACTGAGTGGCGGAGCTGGGATTAGAACCCCCCAGGCTTGCTGGCTCCAGAGCCCATGCTCACTTCGGGCTGCTGCCCATGCAGGCAGCTTTTATTGTTGCCTTCAACCCCTTCTTTCAAAGGTCTGATGGCTCCCCTGGAGCAGCGAGTTCACACAGCCAGGCCACGGAGGCCAGAATCTCCCCTCCGCCACGGAGGCTGCGCAGGCAACTCGAGGCCCTCAAGGGCAGGGTCCTCTGGGCAAGTGCAAGAGCAGGGCAGCGAGGGGCACGTGGGCAGGAAGCCATGTGGACCCCAAAAGGAGTCTGAGGAGGGAGCCCACAGAAACGGGGATGGGGGTACCATGCTGAGGGCTGGAGCCTCCCACGGTAGAGAGAGGGGAGCCCAGGCCAGCTGTCAGCACCCCATCTGTAGGTGTTTCCTTAAAGCTGCCCGTCTGGGTTCATCCCTCTGGCCGCGGCGTCCTCTTCCCTTCTCTCCAGGTTTCTTTGCCTTGTGTGTGTGCACGCGCAGGCGTGTGTGTGTATCTTTATTTTTAGTGTCTGTTTCTCTCCCCTGCCTTTTCTCTCTCTCTCAAAAGGGGATTATTATGCTCCTCACCTTCACACAACGGCCTCTGCTATTCAAGGTGCCTTTGAGGACAGGAATAGACACAACCAGGAAAGGCAGCCCGCAGGCCCTGCCAAACCCCGATCACAAGTCAGTCAGAATCACAGCAATCCTAACAAACCTCGTCCTACCCTCTGCCTCCCCCACCCCCATTCGCGAGGGCCCCCCACTCCCAGAGCTGGTGTTGCCGTCATGCGGGGTGCTTGCTAGCGCGTGGGCTCTCTGGCCCCAGCCCGGGGACCAATTCTTCGGCCTGAGCTGCAGCCCAGGCTCTTGCATTTTTAACCAGCGCCCCAGGTGCTGAGCTACAGCTCGTGGGGATCCCAGCCCCACCCTCTGCCCCTCTGCTGCCTCCACGCTTGACGTGTCCTTAGCCTCCCAGCAGGTGCCAGGCACCGCACACACGCCATCTGGCTGGCTAAGCCCAACACTGCTGGGGGGCGGCCTCAGCACCTGCCTGTCGCTGCAGGTGGCCAGCCCCTCCCCGTGCTCGGGAAGGAGGGCCGCCCAACTCCAGTTCCCCCAGCATCCTGTTGGAGCCCCACTGGGGACCCGCTTTCACTCCCAGAGCACACCGCTCTGGCTTCTGTCCCACAGGGAAGAGGAAAACAAAGGTAGAAACGGCGAGCCCCGCTGCTCCTCGACCCCAGGCCTCACACCCTGTCTGGGCTTTGCTTTTACCAACAGTCAAAGATTCCACAGCTTTGTCCGCACCACTGGGAGTCAAGGATTTTGTTCACTGCAGGCTCCATCTGCCAGCCTGCTGCCTGCCCACCCTCCCCGCCCAGCCTCAAGGAAAACTCTGGAAGAACAGGGCCAGGGATTGAGCCGGCCAAGAGCCATGCCCGGGCCGCTCTGCTTGCTGCTCCAGTTGTTGGTTCTATAATGTCACAGGTGTAGTTGCCCAGTCGTGAGCCCCGCCCATCGCTCAGCACGTTTCGGCTGTATCTAGAGCAAGCTCTGGGTGTGTGTTGGTAGAGGGACGGCGTGGCTTGATTCGCTATGGAAACAAGCCCCTTCGTCCGGGCCCCGGGCTGGGTTAGCCGTGCCCTGGGTACACTCCCCGGTCCAGGGAGCAGGGAGTGGGTCAGTCCCTCTCCAACAGGACGGCATGAGGGGGCAAGGAGCCAGCAGTAGAACACATCTGTCCATGGGAGATCCAACGTGCAGGTCTTTCAGCAGAGCTCGTGCACTCTACCTGCTTCCTCTGGGAAAAACATCGGACGTTCTGCAGATATTGAGCACGTCTGTGTGAGCACCTCCGTGTGGTACTGGGAGGGCAAGACTCGGCCTCTGCCTCCTTGCAGTCCCGTTGGTGCAGCGGCTCCGAAACCTTAGTGTGCCGAAAGATCACCTGGAAGGCTTAATGGAAAGGCAGATTCCAGGGCCCTGCCCCTGGGCTTTTTGATTCAGCAGGTCAAAGTGGGACCTAGGAATGTGCATTTTAATGAGCACGCCTCCCTTTCTGATGCTGGTGGTCTGTAGGCCAAAGCTGAGAACCAGTAGACTGGTGGATACAGGAGAGAACCCGAGTTGTGGATTTGGGAGGGCACATGCTTGCTTCATGGGGCCTCTTCCCTGTCAGACCCTGGGATCTTGGAGTGGGCCAACTCCAGGGGTCAGGGAGAGCCAGTCCAGGGGCCAACACACTCCCTGGAGCCCACCCAACTTGCCCTCCATGGGGGATTTCGGGAGAGGCTGGAGGGTTGAGATGTGGACCTATATCTAGAGGTCTCTTCCAAACCTGAGCATTTTGCCTCCAGGGAGGTAGTTACTGAATTGGGCTTCAGTATCAGGCATGCCTGGTGGGTACAGACCTTTGCTTCCGGTTCCATGACATTCCAGCACGTTCGCCAACCGCTTCTCCCAGCTGCCCAGCTCCTGCGCTGCCGGTTGCTCATCCATTCAACCTTGGAATTTGAACGCACTCAGAACTTGGTTCCAGGCCTTCCTCTTGTTCCCTCTGTATTTTACCCTTAGATGCTATTTTAGGCTGCTAGGGCTGCATAACAAGTACCGCAGACTGACTGGGTGGCTTAAACAACAGCAATCTATTTTCTCGCAGTTCTGGGAGCTTGAAGTCCAAGATCAAGGTGTCAACAGGGTTGTGTATTCTGAGGCCTCTCTCCTTGGCTTGTAGATGCCATCATCCCCCTCTGTCCTCACAAGGTCTTCCCTCTGTGTCTGTGTCCTAACGTCCTCTTACAAGAACACCAGTCATAGTGGATCAGAATCCACCCTAATGACTTCATTTCACCTTAAGTACTTCTTAAAAGGCCTGTCTCCAAATACAGTCCCATTCTGAGGTACTGAGAGTTGGGACTTCAACACATGCATTTAGAGGGGATGAAAATCAGCTCAACACAGATGGTAATCCCATTTGTGTGGTGATCCACGTGATGGTGACCCCACCTTTGTAGCAGCCCCCCTGTTCGGCATTCGTATCCACGTATCTGTAACGGAACGCTTCTCTTCCCTGGGTGCCCCCCTCAGCCCTCCGTCTCAGCAGGTGCGTCTCCAGGTCTGCTCAGCGCTCCTGGCGGTAACCTGGCAGTGGTCCTCGTTTACTCCCTCCGCCCCGCCCCCCCTCGTCCAGCCCATGCTGTCTCCGTCTCCTCCAGCATCACACTCGTCCCCACCCTCTCAGTTCCACCACCTCCGCCTCCTCCCCGGCCTTGGTTTTCTCCTGCCCATTGTCCTCACAGCAGCCATAATGACCTCAAGATGAAAGTCTCTGCTCAGGCCCCTGCTTGGAATATTCTTTCCCCCTGCACTTTTTCTAACCAACTCTAGTCCTTATTATATCAGCTTAAATTTCTCTATTAGTCAGAAATCTAACTGCTGCAAGAAATAGCCCCCAAATCTCCATGGCTTCACACAGTAGAAGTTTATTTCTTGCTCATATAATGTCTCATTGGGGGCCAGCTGTGGTGGCTCACGCCTGTAATCCTAGCACTTTAGGAGGCCCAGGTGGGAGGATCGTTTGAGGCCAGGAGTTCGAGACCCCGTCTATATAAAAAATAGAGAAATTAGCCAGGTATGGTGGCATGTGCCTGTAGTTCCAGCTACTCCAGAGGCTGAGGCAAGGAGGATCCGCTTGAGCCCAGGAGTTTGAGGTTGCAGTGAGCTATGATGATGCCACTGTACTCCAGCCTGGGCAACAGAGCAAGACCCTGCCTCAAAAAAAAAAAAAAAAAAAAACCACCTAATTGGGTATTCCCAATGAACAGGCAGCCTTTCATGTGGTCCTTCAGGAACCCAGGCTCTTTCCATGTGTGGCACTTCTTGAGACCAGAGAGTCCTCCCAAGAGATGGTGTGGCAGACACCCCCACTTCCCTTAACCACTCCAAACTCATGCATGTCCCTTCTGCTCACACCCCATTGGCCAGAACTTGCTCATACTCCCCACCCACCCAGTTGCAAGGGAGGCTGGGAAGGCAGACCAGTGGGGAGCCATAGGGGGTGGAGGGCACAGACAAGGCTGAGCATCACCAATCTCGGCGGTGAAGTCACTTGCTCAGATAGGCTCACTGGCCAGTGTAAATTTTATATTCTTTCCTACTGTTGTCTACCTTGTAACACAGTGTTACTCAGATATTTTGAGTATTTCATATCGCTTCTTCCCTGCCCTCCCCAGTAGAATGTAAGCTCTGTAAGAGCAGAAGCAAGTTCTGCTTTGCACACTGCTGTAGCCACGGTGCCAAGGACGGGGTCGAGCATGAGGTGGGCGCTCAGTAAATAGCAGCTGAGGGAGGAGTAGTTGGGTGGAAGCCTAATTCTGCCACTAATTCCGTAGCTTTAAGTAAACTATTTATGACTCTAAGAGCCTCAATTTCCTCGCATGTAGAGTCGTAAGCATCATTCTTACCTTAGATTTATTGTTCGACTGAATTAAGGCGGTGTCTTAAGGTTGCCAGCACGTGCCTGAAGTTCTTGTGTCTATGTGCCTTTGTGTACCTCTGTAAGAGTACATGCCTGTGCTTCCTTCTGGGGAGCGGAAGGGGAGGTGGAGGCTGGATTCTCTGGGGCATCCCCCTCATGCCCGCTCTCCCTCTAGGTTAAAGCTCAACAGCAAGAGAAGCCAGCTGGTGAGGGAACTGGAGGAAGCCACTCGGCAGGTGGCAACTCTGCATTCCCAGCTGAAAAGGTGAGTGGTGGGTGGTGGGGTCACTGCCATCCCCTGGGGAAGGCCAGACACGGGTGTCCCCAATGTCCCAGCCCAGGCTCTACCCTTTACTTGTACTCCATGGCTTTAGTGTGGACGGTTAGAGGCACAGCAGGTGGTTAGCGTGGCAGACTGGGGCTTGGCCTGGTGTGGCCGGGGGCAGGACTGACAACACAGAGAAGGCCGCAGGCAGGCACTGGTGTGTCCTAAGGCACAGCTCTTATACCTGCCACCCCACCTGTACAACACAGGGAAAGGCCTGTGGCTTCCCTCATGGGCATCAATGGATCGCTGGAATTTAGTAACAACATTTTGTTTTCATCAGTTTTTTTTTAATGGTTGCCTTCTATTTGTAGTAAGTGATACTGCTTTTCAGATTACACTAGGATGTAAAGTTTCCTTTTAAGATAAATGTTTTAAAGTATTTAAAAAGCGAGTTAATTTCAAGGACGACAGTAAGAAATATTATTTGGGGCTGGATTCAAATAAGGAAAAGTATCATGAAAATGCAGTGTGGCCGGTGGAGGTTTGGGAAACAGATACAAAGGGAAAAGTGGACTTTTGAGGCAGCTGACCTGGGTTCACATCCCAGCTCTGCCAACTGTCTGGTTGTCTGGGTTTCTTGGGGTGTCAATTTTTTGTTTTTTTTTCTGGTTAAAGGGGGTGGATGCTCTACCCTAGAGACTGTTGAGCGGGTCCAGGGAGACCATGGTGCTTTCCAGAGCTCGGCAGAGAGCCCCAGGCGGCCCACTTCACTGTGTGCGTCTCACGCGCCCCTCTCTCCTGTGCCCCAGCCTCTCCAGCAGCATGCAGTCCCTGTCCTCAGGCAGCAGCCCCGGCTCCCTCACCTCCAGCCGGGGCTCCCTGGCCGCATCCAGCCTGGACTCCTCCACCTCGGCCAGCTTCACTGACCTCTACTATGACCCCTTCGAGCAGCTGGACTCGGAGCTGCAGAGCAAGGTGGAGCTCCTGCTCCTGGAGGGGGCCACGGGCTTCCGGCCGTCGGGCTGCATCACCACCATCCACGAGGACGAGGTGGCCAAGACCCAGAAGGTGGAGGGAGGCGGCCGCCTGCAGGCCCTGCGCTCCCTGTCTGGCACCCCGAAGTCCATGACCTCCCTGTCCCCACGCTCCTCCCTCTCCTCCCCATCCCCGCCCTGCTCCCCTCTCATCGCCGACCCCCTCCTGGCTGGAGATGCCTTCCTCAACCCCCTGGAGTTTGAAGACCCAGAGCTGAGCGCCACTCTCAGTGAACTGAGCCTTGGCGGCAGCACGCGAGAAAGATACCAGCTGGAAGAACCGGGAACGGAGGGCAAGCAGCCAGGCCAAGGTAGAGCACCGCGTCCAGGGGCTGGGAACGGGAGGAGGGGGAGACGCCTTGTGCTCAGAACCCCAGTGGTCATGATGGTCGACATTGCTGACGGCTTTCTGTGGGCCAGGTCTTTACGTGGTAGGTTTACGTGTTTATTTGTTCAGTAGATATTAATTCATTATGTTCTAGGTCCTGTGCTAAGGGTTTCCCTGGTGGATTCATTTGGTCAACAGATACGCCATGTGCCAGGCACTGGGTTGGTCACTGAGGATACCATGTTGACAACAGAAAGGTCCCTGTTCTCATGAAGCTTCCGTTCAAATGGAGGCACAGGCAATATATGTGCAATCAGACGAAAGCACGATGGAGCAAATAAAACTGGGAATGTGGTAGGACCTTTCCGGCTGGAGGTGGGACTGCCAGCTCAGAGCGGGCTGTGAAGGAAGGTGACATGTAAGCAGAGGCTTGGATGATGAGAAGGAGCCAGGCTTGGGGAAAGCAAGAGCAGAATCTCTGCAGTCAGAGGAAGGGCGTCACCAACAGGGCTGGAGCGCTAGGCAGAGCCCAGGTCCTGTGAGGTGTGGTGGGCTGTGGCAGGGAGTTTGGATTTTATCCTAACTGCGTGTGACCATTTGAAACCAGAAATGATACGGTCTGACTCCTGTTCTGCGTGATGTCAAAAGGAACGTTCTGGTGTTGATTGAGATTCAAGTTGGAATCTTCAAAGGACAAGATGATGCAGATATTGACAGCTAAGATTTATTAGGAGAAAACCTTTTTATCTTTAGCAGCCATCACATGATAAATCATTCTAGATGACATTTATCAGGACGTATTCTGTGTTGGGCAACATGCTCTGTATGGTGAAATAGGTTACTTGTGTCCATTTCACAGATGAGGAATTGGAGGTGCAGACAGGTGATGTCACTTGCCTTAGGTCACCCAGTCTCCAAGTGACAAAGGGTCTTTGTGACCCCAGGACCCAAGCCCTTTATTGTCTCCCTGCCCCTAGGATGGGAGGCAGTTCGGTGTACCTGTTCACGCAGCACTCCTGGTGCTTGTGGGCCACCCCCCCTCCCCGCCCGTCTGGCTGTGTGTGCGACGGTCAGGACTAAGCAGGGTGCTCAGTGAGCTCACCTGGGCCCCTCGGCTTTCCTGGCGTCCCCCTCCCCCACACACAAAGTAATAATAGCTATGATTTCTTGACTATAGGTGTACAGGATTCGGGCACTGTTGTGCATATTTACTCACGTAAGCCTCAAAACACCTAAAATGGGATCTTTTTTTTTTTTAATTCCCATCTTACAGATGAAAAACATAAGGCCAAAATGAGGTTAAAAGACTTGTGTGAGGTTAGTCCCACACAGTGGCACTGTGGGCTGCAGATTGGTACCAGGACCACCTACCCAGAATGCACGGTGTCCCTGTGCCCAGCTCTGTCTGCAAAGGGCTCCTGCTCCCGGCTCCCTGGAAGCTGGCTAGTGCAGCTGGACCCACTGCAGCCCTGAGGCTCCAGGCATGGGCAGGGTGCCGCTGCTGTGCCCAGAACTGTCTGTTGGTGTGCAGGGGCTGGGGGAGCATGGGAGAGATGCAGCTTCCTGGTTAACTAAAGGCTCTGAGTGCCATGGTTTCCTTAGAAGAGGAACTGAGAGATTCCTAGGGTTCCCTCGTCAGGAAGGGAGTCTTGCTGAGTGCTCTCAAACAAAAACAAAAACAAGCTTCCCGCTACAGCAGGTGGCAGACTGCAGAAAGTTGTTCCCTGGAGAGGAGGGGGTACAGGTGGAAGCTCTGGCGAGGCTCAAGGAGAGTGTCTCTGTTGGGTGTTCAGCCAAGTCTGGCCGCTCGGACCCAGCCGTGGCCTGGGAGGTGACTCCCTTGGGAGGTGACTCCCTGACAGTGTCCTTGGGGCCTGTGGGCCAGAGATAGCACTCGAGGCTGGGCACACACACACAGGCCCAGGATGGCATCTCCTCCGTGCCATCTCCAGAAGCCTCCCCTGCCGCCAGTGATGCCGGGCAGCGCTCAGACGCTAAGCAGGTTATGCGATTAGTGCTGCTGTTCAGTCAGCAGACGAATTAATCTCCTTAAGTGGTTTAGCGGAGGGTGGAGATGCGTGGGTCTGAGGGCGGGAGGTCTCCACGGGCTCAGCGGGTGTGGGACAGGCTCGGCTTCCCCATCGCAGCACCTGTAGCCTCTCAGCCTCGCCTGGTCACCCCCTACCCCGCCGCTTCCGCAGCCTGCCATGCCCGTCTCTGTGCCCCTCCATACAGCAGGCGCTCGGAAGTGTTAGCTGGGAGGTCGCAAGATCTGGATCTGGCCTTCCCTGCTGCGTGGAGGGCAGGAACTGTCTTAGTCATCGCAGTGGCTCTGAACCTGGCAGTGGGCCTGGCACACAGGAGGTGCTTATTACTTGGGCAAGGAAGGAACGTGCAATGTGTGCTGAGTGCCCAGTTAGAGCCCCGGGCCAGAGACTTTCAAGGATCTCTGTTAAGGGTAGAGAAGACGAGGAGCTGAATTAGGGATGGAATGGGATAGGCCAAGTGGGAAAACAGGTGCTTAATCCCCCCTAGCCCTCCTCATGAGGGTTCAGGGGCTGTTATGTTGCCCCAGGTGTGTAGGGATGGATCTAGAAGGCATCACCATACAAACACTAGTGGCAATAAGGATAGCAGTAATGAGTTTTGCAGAGCACTTTGCATGCACCAGTCTCTAAGGGCTTCCACTATAATGTCTCACGGAGTCCTTCCAACAGCCCTGTGGAGTAGGTTTTATTATTCCCAATTTACAAATTATTATTCCCTGGGGCTTCAAAGGCTTAAATTAGTGTCTCAAGGTCATGGAGCAGTAAGAGGTGGAGCTGGGATTTGCACACAGGCAGTTTGACTCCAGAGCCTGGATGTGAAACACACGATCACATGCAACCCCGTTCATTGGCCCAAGCAAAGCAGGACCTTGCTTTAGAGTTCAGAGGTGGTTGGGATTTGGCAGGACCGTCTCATGACAGAGTGTGGATTGAATTTGGGTGTTGTAAAGACAAAGACAGTACCCCGGTTTCTGAACCTGCCTTTGCATCCTTCCTGTTTCCTCTCTCGTCCTCTAGCTGTGAGCACAACCCAGGGGTGTGGACTGAAAGTGGCCTGTGTCTCGGCTGCAGTGTCGGACGAGTCGGTGGCAGGGGACAGTGGTGTGTACGAGGCTTCCGTGCAGAGGTGAGTGCCTGAGTGCTGGCTCTCTCTGTGGCTCTGCAGGCCAGGAACTGCCGTGGAGTGTCAGCCT